>BGPR01031377.1:0-18085 GCA_013235015.1 Araneus ventricosus | reverse complement strand
TTTTATTAATGGATCGTCCTGTTCTAGTCTCTGAGATTTGGCGGCCAGAGGTTTGGTTTGTTCGTAGAGAGTTTTAATGACGGTACTTATAAAAGATGCTTTATTACATGAATGGAGAAATATTTGTTATTATTAGCATAAAATTATATATATATTCGAGTTTCAGCCGATATTCACCATAGAAGTCTTTAGAGGATAACATGACAGTGGATTTATATTCGCAGATTTGCTTCGTTCGTGGATATTTTAAATGACGGTTCTTAGAGAAGATTTGATGATAATTCATTACATGAAAGGGTAAATATTTATTAATATCAGCATAGTTTTAAACATGTATTCCATTTTCACTCGAAATTCCCGCAGAACACTTTCTAGGGTAACATGCCATTGGATTTATATTAGCTGATGACCAGGGAAAGAAACTTTCTTTTATTAATGGCCTGTTCTAATCTCTGAGATTTGGAGGCCATTAATAAATGTTTGTTCGTAGGTAGTTTTAATGATGGTGCTTTTAAAAGATAAGATGTTTTATTACATGAATGGAGAATTATGTATTATTATCAACATAATATTGAATATGTATTCGAGTTTTATTCTTCGTGATTAAAAATATGTTAAACAAGCATTAAGAGTTTTGTCCTTTATTTCCAACTAGCCACCTTCGGCGACCAGATGATCTCTGTTGAATCTTGTATCTTTTTATATTCATGGCTGCTTTAACAACATAATTTTAAACTTCAGATTATAGCAGATATTTAATCCATGTTCTTTTAGTGGCTTTGCACCTGTTCTGTTCATTGTCTACATAAATGTCCCTAATGGAGTCAAACAACTGACCATGTTACGTGACATCTAATTGTACGTTGCCGGCGCCATCTTCACTTTCTTATTTCTCTTTCAAAATATGCATTCGATTTCAACATTAAAATAGCGGAGACAGTTTTATGGCCTGCAGCATGTTAGCTGAATTAAAATACGCTGAAAAAAGAATGAAAACATAGCAACCATAATCATTCAGCTTATTGGATATATTTCTGAATATACGTAATATCGAAGATAGCTTGGTTTACAGATTCCATAAAAATTTTGATGAAATAAAATATGAAAGCAAATTGTATTAAGATACTACCTCAGCTTTCAACGATGAAAGAGAAATACGCAATTAAATATTTGTTTAAATAATGAAAACGGTTTGAATTGCGTTGTAACAATGAAAAGTATTGTTGTAAATTATGTCAAAAATATTTTTTAAAAATTATTAAAATTAGAGGAAAACTATTACGGCAACTTAATTGATATCATTCAAAAGGTAATTTTTTTGCACTTTCAGGTGGTGAAAATTAGAAGACTGAATGTATATTTAAATTCTCAAAGATTCATATGAAAATAAGCATGTTGAAATGTTATATAAACACGAAACTTTAATTAAATTAACAAAAATTTGAAAAAAAATCAAAGCACTTTTATTGATAAAATTATAATATTGATTGTTCGTTTTAAATTCTTATCAAGTTCTGTCTATAAATAATTCAAGGATATTTCAAACTTCGAAAAAAACTTGTTACGTAACTTTGAAACTTATTCAATGTTTCAGATTTTACATCTTTCGCTCGGTATTCTTTGGGCGAAAATTAAATCAAATATATTCTCCTGACTCAGAAGTTAAGTAAAAATAAGTGAAACTGAATTTTAGCACCATTTTTTACAATTTCTCATTACACATTCATAAATACATTTAGCATAAAATGTCAGTGCATTTTGTAAGTCATAGAAAGCAAAGACTGCGATCGAAATCCACAAACGTAAATGTCAGTAATATAATGAGAAGAAAAATAATTGAAAAGAAGAAGCAATACTTCAGAAATAATATCTACAGGAGCGATGCATTTCCCTTTAACCTTTACGAACAGAAGCAAAGTTGATCTAACAATTGTGCTTGCGGCGATCCTGAAGTTCCTGTGGACTAAGCCATTTGATGCTTTCTTATGGTGTTATACTTCAGAAATAATATCTACAGGCAAGATGCATTTCCCTTTAACCTTTAAGAACAGAAGCAAAGTTGATCTAACAATTGTGCTTGAGGCGACCCTGAAGTTCCTGTGAACTAAGCCATTTGATGCTTTCTTATGGTGTCCTTACAACTTTTCTGGAAGGAAACGGAAGACTAATTCATGAAGATAACAGTAGTTCTCTAGGGATGCACTACGCTCAATAGTAACACCCAGAGAGGACAATGCGCAGTATATAACAGTCACAACTTACTTATTGTTTTAATTTAATGTATACAGGGTGTCCACACTTATCGTGGTCCAATAGCTGATTTCTAAACTATTAGAGATAGACATATAGTTCCAATTGGAAAAAAAGCTTTAAATGAAGAGAAGAATTATATTTTATGTTTTTTGAGTCATTAAACATATTTGTGAAAAAGTTAGGAATTCTATTTTTTATACGGTCCCTCGGTCCTATCAGTCATATTTAGTAAAATATTCTTCACACGCTAATACTCTAAACAAAAAAAGTTCCACTCTTCTGCGATTAAACCTAACTGAGTTATGGAATTTGAATTTTACAATTTTAAACCAATCAGCGACCTCGTCGAGCAAGTGTTGTGAATTGATTGGTGGATCATCTTCGAAGCTGCTATTGAAATGGTGTGAAGTGGTCTAAGTCAGAGATAATCAAAAGTCAATAACTCGGTTAGTTTTAGTCGCAGAACAGTGAAACGTTTTCTGTTTAAAATATTAGGGTGTGAAAAATATTTCTAAATATGAGTGATAGGACTGGGGAAACGTATCAAAAATTAGAATTCGCAATTTTTTCAGAAATAAACTTATAGACTCAAAAGATATGAAATATAATTCTTTCCTTCATTTAAAGTATTTTTCCAATTAGAACTATAAGTCTATCTCTAACGGTTTAGAAATTAGATATTGGACCACTATAAGTGTGGACACTGTTTATCAGATGCCCACTCTAATCGTTGGCTTATAGCTAATTCCTAAACCATTAGATATAGACGTGTATTTCCAATTGGAAAAGTGCTTTAATCGAAATAAAGCCATATATTTTAAGCCTTTTCTGTGAATGGATATATAGCCGAAAGGATTACAAAATCTAAATTCTAGTTCCCCAAATTTGTTAGTTATATTTAGTAAAATTATTGTGCCACATAAACATTTTAAGGAAATAAAGTTTCATCCTTTTTCCACTAAAACTGACTCAGTAATAACTGCTTAAGTTTAAAGCGCCATTTTTGCTTAAAAATGATGGTTGTTTACAAATGTATTTCAGCGAAAAATAAAATGTTTGATCCAAATTAAAAATGTTATCTTAAAATCTTTAATTATTTAAAAATACAACAAACAGATATGCAGATTGTATTCAAAAAGTGAGCGGAGACACACAGATTTTGATGCAAATAATGTGATGGAAAGTACAGCATAATTTCATTGCAAAATTAGACAGTATTTAAAATACGTTTATAAATAAGAAACTGAAAAACTTGAATGAAAACTCATTTTAGCTTAATATTTTCTCGGAGTGGCTTTTCTCAGTTGAAATAAATTCTGCTCGTGTAACAAATTCTACTTCAAGTTGTGGAATATTTGCATGCCTTGAAAATATAATTTATCAAATTTCCACTAATAGTGTATTTTCTTTCTCAGACTTAATCATTAAAAAAAATCGACGGGTGGTTGTCTCTTTGAAATGGCCGGTGGGATTGAGGGGCGTAGACTTACTTACCTTACTCAACTGTGACTTTCTGTGACTAAAGTTGTTCTATGCGACTAAAGTAGCTCTATGTGACTTTAACCTATGACCTATGCTCTATGACCTTTGTTTGTTAAATTAAACTAAAACCAACTCAACTCAATTAAATCGATGGAAAGGACAGCTCAATTAAATCAATAATTGTTAATAATAATTAATTAAGGATAGTTAATTAATCTATTAAGCAACTGTGATTAAAGTAGCTCTGTGACTTTGACATATGACCTATGCTCTATGACCTTTAATCAGAATGAATTAATTATTATTGAAACAATTAATTGTTAATCTGTTAAAATCCAGTTAATGTGCGCTTCGGTCGCTGTGACGTCATCCAAATTCTTCGTGATTTTCATCAAATTTGCAACTCGACTGTGACTAAACCGTAATCACAAGTTCTAAAATTATTTTTGTTTTCTTCAATGTATACCTTTCTCTGTTAAGTGAAACCAAAACCAACTCTCTATGTTATTTGGTTGCGAAACTATAGGCGTTTAACTTTACCACGAAATTCGACGTAATTCAACAATTCTTCAGTAATATTTCGCGTGAACGTAAGATCGATGATTGCCAAATGTATTTGGATAGTCTGCGTGCGCGCACATCGGTCGCTGTGACGTCATCAAAAATTTTAGTGATTTTCATCAACTTTGAAGCTCTACCGTGATTAAACAGGAATTCCAAATTCTAAAATTCTTTCTGCAATCTTCAATGTCAACCTTTCTCTGTTAAATGAAACTACAGCCATCTCTCTCTGTTATTTGGGTAAGGAACTACAATCGTTTAAAAATACCACGAAAAGCGCCATAATTTTTTTCCTTTCCCCGCACACCATTACACCACTATGGAGCGACGTAAATCTACGTCAAAAAAAAACCAGCGAAAGTAATTTAATGGCCTGAAAACTGACGGAGAATTATAAAACTGATGGTTTTGAAAGATAATGTATAGTACCTTTTCCTCTATTGTGGGTTAATGCATTCTTGTCATTCCTCTTGAACTATGAATGCACCCATCACTCATTAGGAAATATAATGCGACAAAAGACTAATGCAGGAGGACTGAGAACAGGTAAAACGGAAGAAGAATGAAGTATGAAGAATGAAGTACTAATGCTTATGTAGTACAAAATATGTTCTAGTCGGTATACAGAGGAAAAAATTTACTGTTGCATATGTCCACGGTCCGTAAGGAAAATATTATGGATTAAGGCATTTTAATACATTCTACTATAATATTTTAACGGATATGTTTGAGACTTAAAATTAACCTTACTGGCATGCAAATGAATTTATAATTTTTATTGCATTTTGCAGTATCATCGCTGGCAAACGTTATTCCTATTTTACTTTAATGACATTATGTTCCATATTAGAAAATGACAAATCGTCAGCAACATAAAATCAAAAGTATGACGAGGATGTTTCTGTAGAACTGAAAATCAATGGACATATTTAAGACAATTCATGACGTGAATGTTGAGTATTCCGTAAGATATAATTTAATTTGTTGCTGAGAAATATAGAAAGGCAGAAAATATTCCCACAAAATTCCATTCATCGTGCTGCCATCTATCAGAAAGTTAGGTAAATAATGGAACATTGTGAAAATGAGAATACATTTAGATAAAAAGTTATATACAAAAAAGGCGTTTCCTCTGTGAATTTCCACCAAACATGCAAAGTAAGTAATTAAAATTGTATGGCAGCGAAAAGAAACCATCATAAATTCAACTGTCAATAAAGAACTTGAAAGTGTCAACTTGTCTGTTTAAAATTAGCAGTTTTAAATGAAGTTTTTAAAAACAGAGCACAAGAGGTTGATTATTTACAAAATGAAACTTCTTATTCTCTGTAGAACGTAGCAGATTTAATTTTACTTTGAATTTAACTTCTAACATCATAATTAAAAAAAACAATAAAACTATTCTGTCGAATATTTAGATTTCTATTAGGAAAATGATCTAATTTTCTGAATTTAAATACGGGCATTCAATCTAGGGTGCTAACTAAAAGAAGAATCAGAAAAATTTAAAAAATATGTAAAATAAAATTTAAAAAATAATAAACAAAGAAATAATTATTGAAAATTAACAAAAAACAGCAGGAAAATAATGAAGGATAAGTATATTTTCAAATTGTTTTACATTTTTTCATTAAGGCTGATTCATTCACTTTGGGTGGATATTCTATGTACTATAGTAAAGGTTGGTTAAGAGATTTCTTAAGTAGTTAGCTTTTATGGACGAGTTTTCTGTTTTGCTTATTTTGGATTCACAGACCGTTTTTCGGTAACCCTCCCGTTTAAGCAATCGCCAATTTCATTTGGATACCGTATAAAGCGCCAAGTTCGAGCAAGTTCTTTCTTTAGTACACAAAATGTTAAATTCTTTGTTCTGTGAGATCGTTAAATTCTTTTAATTTAAAACGGCTAAATTTCAAATGGAATCCTTATTATTAGTTAAATTGTTTGGTTAAAAATTTAACTGCCAGTGATTATCTAATTCGTTTGGTTAAAAATTTTACTGCCAAACAAGTCTAGAAGTCACCATAAAGAGCGATAACAAACAATTATGGCAGTCCATATTTAGGGACGGTGACTATTTCTATTCTTCTGACGGAGATTTCATAGCTATGGTGGGACATCGGTGCCGTAGGGCTCCAGGTTCGAAACCCGATTCTACCGAAGAACCGCCGTGTAAACGGGTCTGGTGCACGCTAAATCCGGGCCAAATGTCTTCCCGTTCGTGTGGTGCGGAAATTTGGAGAGGGGGTGCCAGCTCAGGTATCGTTCTTGTCATCTGGCCGCGGCTCAAAATTACGAGGTCCGTCTGAAAATAGCCCTCATATTGTTGCAAAACGGGACGTAAATTGAACTAAACTAACTTCATAGCTAGAATATTTTTGCCATTTCTTTTTAACTTTGTAATAAAAATTATCGCCTAAGACTTATCAGAAAATAACCAAAATAATATATGTGAAAACAACCAACTAAAAAAAGTCACCCAAGCCCTAATGAAAAAAATTTAGTTAAGAATTGTTTGAATTAACTAATTTAATGATCTGGCCAGCATTACAATTAGGTAAAGGTAAATACAGCATAGCAATAAGGCCTGCTGTGGATTAAAATCTTCTTTTAAGTACTGTCGCAAAGTCAAAGGCGTTGTCATGGAATTTGCCGCCAATATGGCAACCGAAATAATAAATCTGTAAAAGTTGGTTAAATTTGGCAATCTGCTGCTTGGCATCCCTTAGCGATTATCTTTGAGGTACAGATTTGATATACGGCATCAATGGCGATAATTTTGTTTTGGCGACTTTTTTCAACAGCTTCAATATAGGACCCCATTGGCGATATTTTGATTTGGCGATTTAACGATACAATGTTCGGTTAGGCGAAAAAAAATCGCCAATACAAGATTATCGCCAGTGATTCCGTGTATCAAAGCTGCCCCAGCTTTGATGATAGTACTGGTGAGCAGATTTTAATCGTAGAGATAATATTACCTTCAGAGATTTTTTTTTTCATTTGCCGGCGAGACAAACTTTTGCAAACCTCATTGAAAATAATTAAAAGAAGAGATAAGCGAAATTAATCAAATTTAGTCTCAAAACAACCCAAGGGAAAAGTTTCCAAAGGAATAACGATTATACTAAGCATGTTCCCCATATGTTATAATTATAATGAGCATTCAGATATCATTTGAAATTTTTTTATCTCAGATGGAAAATTAACTTTTTGATTAGACAAGATAACGAAAGTTATGGGTGTGATTATTACAGATAAGAACAACATGAATTCTTTAAAATTAAATTCGTATTTTAACGAAACAAACCTTTCATCTATTTAAAAAACATTTTTTAAACGCTTTTACTAAGTTCAAAATGGTTCATGTTTGTATGTATTATGTATGTATGTAAGGTTGGAATTTTGTGATCTTGTTTTCACTCACTTCTTAATGTACTAGACTTCTAAAATTTTGGTTATTTATTGGGTCTTGAAGACAATGCAATATTTTAATAATTTTAGAGTTCTCAATTATCAACTTTTTTAAAAAAATCGCAAAATTGCTTTGGCATTCGGTAGGTTTCAGTGGCGCCATCTATAGTATTTTTGAGAACTAAAATACTTGACACAGTAAATTAAAGGTTTCAATAAAAATAAATGTCCTATTATGGATCTTTTTAAAGAAATTATTGCTGGAACTAAATAAAGCATAGGGTCCATTAAGCACATACTATCAGAGCTCCCTCAATAAAATAATTGCTTTAGTTATTTGTTATATAAGATATTTATAAAACTGAATTACGACATAAATTAAAGACTAAAAACTAGAAAATAATAAATTAAAAAAAACGCTTTTACCAATGCATTGAAAAAGAAAATGATAATTTTCCTCAAAAATCTGGAGGTCAGAACAAAAATAGTAAAAGCGTGAGGCTCTGAAAACAATAGGAGAAAGATATAAAGCCAAAATGATTATCATAAGATACGAAATGTTATTAAACATTCATCGAATAAAATATATTATAAATGTGATTACAATTATAATTTACTTACAGCTTTTCTACCTGCGTCTCTCGCTTTCACGATTTTTGCTTTGACCTTCAGATTTTTGAGAAAAATTATCATTTTCTAAATGCATTGGTAATTTAGCTATTTTTGTATAGTAACAAGAAATGTCGCTAAAAGCATATCAGGAATAACAAAGAAATCGAATGCTAAACCAAAGTCAAAGGGATTATACTATTGTACATCTGTACCCTCATAAATCTCTATAATAAAATTTTCATCGAAAAAGACAATTTGAATCGTTATTGGGCTGACAACATAGCGAATGACTGCGCATTGCACTTATGATAGGAGCATACATTTATAAATTTAGTTATAGTAATATATTTACATCCTTTTTTTAAGCAACACGAGGGCTATTTTAGGACGGACGTCGCAATTGTGATCCATGGCCAGATGAAGAGGACGACACCTGAGCTGCCCCCCTCTTCAAACGTTCGCACCACACCAGCGTGAGGGTATTTGGCCCCGACGGATTTAAGACCCGCTTACACGGCTTTTTTTCGGTGGAATCGAGTTTCGAACCTGAAACCCTCCATCCCCGATTTCGGACCTTACCACCAGGCCACAGCGGCAAGCACATTTTTTAGAGACTTTACTTTAATAGAAAGCAACATTTCATGCCAAAGTTTAATTACTATTTCCGATATTATTGTTAAGTACTAATGTAATATGTTAAAATATAATCCAATGAAAATAATTCAATCATCAAATCCAATTTATGGAACAGCTTTGATATATGGCATCACTGGCGATAATCTTGTATTGGCGACTTTTTGTCGCCTAACCGAACATCGTGTCGTTAAGTCGCCAATACAAAATATCGCCAATGGGTTCTAAACTGAAGCTGTTGAAAAAAGTCGCCAAAACAAAATTATCGCCAGTGATGCCGTATATCAAAGCTGTACCGAATTAATCTTAATTTCTTAAATTATGACACAATCCAGTATAAGCCTTATTATTTTGGTAGAGCTATAGCTTTTGGTACTTTTCCGATAGCCGGGCGCAGATGTCGCCAAATAATGTAGAATTCCGCCAAATTTTGGCGACATTTGCTCCCGGCGACTTGGCTCGCATTTGTTCACAATTGGCGACTTGGCTCGCGTTTGGTTCAGAATTGACGACATTCTCGCGTTTGGGTCACAATTGGCGACATTTGCTCCCTGCTAACGGAAAAGTACCTAGCTTTTATTTACGAGATTTATTAACGTAAGAAAATAAAACAATTTCCTGAATTTTTTTTAGTTAACCAACAAATTTTATGTTTCAGAGTAATATTATAGACTGTGGAAAACATTTTAAAAAATAAGCTGAGGATGAAAAACTAATTCCACTAATCAGGTATGCTTCCAGCTTATTTGTCTTTTGGTTTCATTCGATTTATAGCCACCAGTTTTCTGAATAATTTAGATAATGAGAAATCGTATTTTTCCATCTGAAAAGAACTTTTAAATTTTCCTTCTTTAGCTGTTATATCTGAATAATTTGCTTCATCAGCTTGTATATGTTTATAACTTTGGTCCATAAAATATGCATGAGATTCACTACCTACACAGTTTGCTTCATAAAGGTCTGATGTAATCTTGCTATCCATAGTTTCACCTCCCAACGTATAATAAGGTTGGTACACCTCAGGTGTCAAAAAATCGTATTTTTGATCACAATTACCATCATTTTGCATGTCATCGGTTTCACATTCCGTACCTTTCAGCAACAAATTGCTTGGTGGTTCTTTGATATTTTCCTCTACTTCTTGAAGACAGAAATTTTCAAAGGTTAGGTCATCTACACTGTAAATATCTGTATCTGGAGATTTCAAATTTAAATCAGATGTATCCTGATATTTTACGTAATAATAGCCTGCATTATGAGAGCCAAATATCATTTTGGTGACGTAGAACGGAAATATCGAATAATAATGTAAAATATCAAGTGCTTGGCCGATCAAAAGTGAAGCACAACGTTGATTTGCAACATCATTCTTGAGTTGTTTCTCCAAATCTGTGCGATTTCTTGCGTATTTCTCTGGTGGAAATGTTTCTTGGATATTGCATTTTCCATCTTGAAAACTGGAAACACTTCTTTCATCCTCATCTGTTTTAGCAATGTAGTGATATTTGGAATCAGTGTTATATCTGGAGTAATTTTCGTATAAAGATTTAAGATAAAACTTGTATATGCTGTCTACTGTAATTGACTCATCCTTTGAGAAATAACTCGGACTGAAGTAGAAAACTCGTTTCTTTTGGAACGTTGGTGCTTTCTTCCATTGTCTGGGGGAATCTTCAAATAGTTCCAAGCTGTTGGTTTCATCAAATTTCGGATCACAATATGATCTATTACATTTCTCTTTATCAGCACAAAACGGTGGTACATTCAGACGACTTTCTACAAACTTTCGGTATACCCAAAGTAAAACCATTGAAATTGTATTCAAGATTTTCTGCTGCAATTTCACTACTGATATTTTAAAATTAGTGACTTGAATTCGTTCTGAATTAAGTAGAGAAAAGGAACATTTGTTAAAGAATGTAAATTAAGCTAGAAACTTGCCAATATAATATTTTTTTGTTTAAAATACATGAAAGAAGAACTAACTGAAATTTAAATGTTTTCTTAAGTATAAATTATAATAACGTAGAGTTGAGATGAAATAAGGTTTTTTGAAGTGATATTTTTAAACAGGGAACGTGATAAATGTTAATCTAAACAATAAACTCGGATACAATTTAAATAACTTTCAAGCTGTTCGTTGAAATCCGAAACTAATTGTCACGATGGCTTCGGCAATAACTCTAGAAACTTCAGATAAGAGGTTCAGTTTGTTGCAAAGTCCTTGAAGAAAAGTATATTAAAACTAAATTTTAATCCATTAAGTGACAGCGACTCACTGATGAGAAAATCACCTTGAATGGTTCGAAATGTGTCCTTTTTATAGAACATGATACCTATGTATAGAACAACAAATATTTCGGTAACTGAGAGTTCGAACTGATTAAGAATTTAAATATGCTTATGTATCTAATCGTATCGTGAGAATTTCAAAGATCATACAAAAAATATTGCCTCTCAATGAGGGTAATAGAATATTCATTTGTCTTTTTCATATACAGTCAAACCTGATTTTGTGCGGTAGACAGGGACCGCATAAAACAAACCGCACAAAAAATATTCAGAAATTTCATAAATACTTATAACAAATAATTTTTTACGACATATTAGAGAACAATTTTTATGCTGTGGAGAGGGATCGCATAAAGAAAAGTCACACTTAGAAAATATTTCAAAGATTTACGAAATAGTGAGAAAGTGCTTTCAAACAAAATAAATAATTTTATTACACGTGGAAACATTTTTAAAAAAATTAATTTCTAATTTTACACATGGAGAAATTTTCAAAATGCACATAATTCACTGCTACTCGTCGTAGTGCAAAACCCGCATCTTCTTGTGATAAATTGGTTCAAAATCCCTTTCGTCGCTAGAAGATATTTTGCAATTTTAATTTCTAATGCAATTGTCTTTCTTTTCACTTTTTTTTGCTACAATTATTCATTTTAAGGGAGTACTAATGTCTAAAAATAAAATAAAAATCATAAAATTTATATCTAAATAGAAAAAATAATTAATTTACCTTTAATCTCACTATAAAATGAATCCTTAATCGCGCGAGTCGTGGCAAAAACTCTGAACACGAAGCGTATGCTGCTAGAGCGTCGAACGAAAACGATTGAATGTGCATTATTTGGAGACTGTTGGTAACAAATGAACATAGCGCTTACAGCACTGATAGAAAACATTAAAACGGTGTTTCATACCGCATGAAAAAAAATCGCACACAAAAATAATCGCATATAAAAGGACCGCATAAAAACAGGTTGGACTGTATTCTGTGCTTTTTTGTTATCTGTACAACAGGCGAAATGCTCCCTAAAGCAAGTGCAGCAAACAAAAGTGACGAAACGTGCGATTTTTTCGTCAATTCAATGAATCAAATTGCACTTTTTCACGCACTTGGGTACACTTTTGGCACGGCTGAGCAGCTAATCGAAAAGAGACATTTCATGTGAATATTTTAATAATTTTTTAAGTCAAATTTTGAATAATTAATATGAGCTTGCTGCAATTGAGCTATCGGAAACTACCATATGTTCTTTCATTGATAGAAATTTCTTCCAATTTTCGATCCTTTATTTCTTTATTCAAATCTGAGATGTTTTACGACGTCAGATGAATGAATTTCATTCCGACTATACGGGATAATCGCAGATTAATTAGACACCAAGAGAAATTGAAGATATTGCTCGATTATATTGTTTTTCATCCAGTTATTTCCATCTAAATCGGGCTGTAGAAATTCTCATCAATAGATTGCGAACTGAGTGATCATCCTCAGAATTTCAGTGTATACGTATTTCCACTGGGTCCAGACAGATTTATCATCCAAAACCAACCCTCCACCTTAATGCTAACCTTCCGTCGGATGCATGTAATCTGTGAGATGAAGCACCCCTATTTGTTTGTGCTTAAGTGCGGTTTTTACTGAGAAAGATGTGGGCCCTCTAGTAGCTTCCCGGATCCCTACCACTCACACTAGTGTGTCGTGGTTTTTTCTCTAGTACTCGTTTGATGTAGGTGAGGGGCACGTTAATCTGGTAGTTGAGTTGCGCCCAATTTATTTTTTATTTTTTATTTCCCAAATTTTTCTCAGTGTTTCTTTTTATATACCTTCAAAAGTTCGTATACCCGTGTCACAGCCCGTAATTCAATGATGCTGATCATTATTTCCAATATATTGTTTCAAAAATGTCGAATTATTACAGGCTCTCAACGACTACAGTTGTCATTGCTAAGGAACCTAACGGGATATCAAACGTCAACTCCCTCCTGAATTCGTGGACATTTTGTTAATTGGAATTATAAGTAAATACAAAAAATTAATTTAATAAAGCAAATACAGCTTTGTATGACCGAATAGTACAGTTTGATAAACTTTTCCTTAAGCCTAAGCAAATATTTAACTTTTAATCTCACAGATGAGTTGCGCCCGATCGTGTTAGCATTTTTATTGCGCCCGATCGAAGGTTAAAATAAACAAAGCAGGTGTTGGCTTCTACTTATTTAAACATGAAAGAAGCAACATGAACTATGAATACTCCATTTAATTCAATTTATTTCTTTTTTTTTTCAAGAAGAATCTATTTGCAACGGAAATGATCAACAAAATTCTAAAAACTACATTTTTCTACTGTTGCCACAAAAATATGATGTGATGAACAAAATTAAATATGATAAAAAATAAATGCTTTAAATAAAATGAAAACGATATTTACAATCAAATATTAAATGCTTAAAATAAAAGAAAACGATATTTACAATCAAATATTAAATGCTGCGTGAGCTATAATTCAGCCACTACACAGGTGGCTCAGTACTCAGCTTATTTTGACTGCTATCTAGAATAGTGTACATAGGTATATACATTGGTTTAGTTATATTAACTCCCCGTTTTGAAGCAACATAAGGGCTGTGGTGGGACGGACCTCGCAATTTTGAACTGTGATCAGATATGGAGGTCAACTCCTGAACTAGCACTCCCCTCTCCACACATTCTTACCATATCAGCTAGAAGACATTTGATGCACGACTTCAGATTTAACGTGTACCAGGTCCACATACCCTATGAATCTTCAGTTGATCGGGTTTCGAACCTTGAGCCTTCCTGCCCCTAAATCGAGACCTTACCAGTAGGACACCGCACACCTAATACATCATTACGATGAATATCAGACAAATTGACCTTCGTTTTCAAAATATGTGAGGGAACAAGATTTTAACTCTTGCTTCTTTCTAAGCCAATGCATTTGAGTTCGAGTCATTCACCAAGCCGCCGGTCACCAGTTATCCAGGAATTCATCACAAGTTTATTCAATTATGTTCCAAACCCCCACGGGGGCTCCGTAAATATACGGATATGAGTTTGCCGTATAAGTAAGCAGGAGCTCGCTTCCCCTGCGGGCATAGTAATGGTGGGTCTTCGAGCCTCAACACCAGTGATAGTACGTGATTCCTTTGGGAGCGGTCGGGCCGTGCCCCGGTGATGGACTACTATGACTCCGGCCGTAGTACTCGAGCTGTCATGACGGGATCTGTCATTCTTAATCCCGGCGGGGTGATTCGGTTTTCAAGTTATTATGTTCCACATTCCTGTCTAGCATCTTTCCCAGTGGTTGGAAACCACTCGGAAGTATTTAATCTTAAAGGATCTCATTTATATAGTACAGAGCATATCATGCCCAAACACTAGCTAAAATTATATTTAGTAAAATTAAAATGATGCGATGTTATTGGTAAGAAGACGCTGTGACAACTTCTAGTGCATGCCATTCCGACGTGGCGATAATAATAATGGCGATCATCTTCCTAATGGCAACGTAGTACACCATCCACGTTGGTTAAGCAAATTACGGGAATGTATATTTAAATCTCTAAAAATGTTAAAATATTACATAATATGATATGCATTCATATAGACTAAAGGTAAAGATCTGGTCATATAAGGAGGATGAGAGATTCCGTGTGTCATTTTTTGTGATCTACAGCACAATATACGAGTCCACAAAATAATAATAAATAGATTATCATCCCTATTCCCTTAGTTGGTTTAAAGTAATCTTGATTCTTTATATTATGTAATATATATAAATATTATATAATATATTATGTAATATTTGATAAAATGTCACAGCGTCACACAGAGTGCAAAAAAGCCGTATACCCCAATTTCATGTTATTGAAATATAATAGTCGTCACCCATTCATATCGCCAACGGATGCCAAGTCGCCAATGCCAACAAGCAAAATGGTTTCTAAGGTAAACAATACTATGAAGTTGAATTGAACTGCATTGGCAACTTGGCATCCATTGACGATATGAAGGGATACCGACTAGGCTTATGACGACAACCAAATGTAATTTTTGTTATACGACATTTTGCATTTTGAGTGACGATATACAGCATCCTTTCGATAAACTTTCGGTTGATATCTAGTTTAATGTTCCCCTTGAGGTTGTCGCTAATATGGCAACCCATTTGGAGACCAAATAATGCATCGAAGGTTACGGTTGAGTCATCAATCGGGTTGCCATATTGGCGACAAACTCAAGATGCGCATTAAACTTGATTTTAACAAAATTGTTTGCTTAAATTTCTGCACATCTGTTTATTTTCACACATTGATGGAGACAATTTAAAGTACTTTTATTACACTAAAATAATATAGTTCTAACCCACGTAAGATAAACTGGCATAAAATAAATGCTATTTTGGAATACTGGAGCATCTGGAAAGAACTAAGATAAATTTTACAAATCTTTTCGAGATTCGCCGTTATTATTCTGAATTGTTTTATTTTATCTGCCTTTTTTGTTAGAATATTTTAAATGCTCTCGAAAACTAAATTCTCTAAGGTTGGTTTCTTAGATGAAGTAACTTCTTCCAGCTCTTGGTCGCTTCTTTTGATTTCTCCATTTTTGACAGAATTATATGATGACACTTCCAATCCATTAGAATATTGCTCTGAGTGAGACAATGAATCATTTTTCAATTTCATATTCCTCAAAGATAGACTAGATTGAGGAATTTTCTTACGAATATCCCTAGAAGTCTTTAGAATATCTTCTGGATGTTGGCCATTCTCAAAATACTCTGCACAGCTGTTAGTAAACATTGCATTCGCAACAGAGTGTTTAGCAAAAATATAATTGGGTTTTGAAGAGCCATTTCCAGATATAAAACTTCTGTCTTTGCTTCTACAAAATAAATAGGGTTCAATATAATACCAGTACAAAATTATAAGCATACGATTTATGAAATGACTTGCAAAGTCCGAAAAATCTTGAATCCCTCTTTCTGAGACAAAGAAAAATTCTTCTGAAACTTCACTATTTGTACTTATAAAACAGAGCATCTTTTTGGAAGATTTTTGTTTTAATCTCCTTGTCAGCTCAGTATCTCTTATGCTGATCATATGACAATCATGAATACGATTTCGGTTATTGTTTGAGCTTTTATCACGGAAAACTCCATTTTGGAAAGGTAGCAAATTTTTCATCATGTATTCAGGTGGAGATGCTTTTCCAGGAAACTCAATTGAAGCCAAATAATAAGACTTTTTATACTCGCAGACACCAACAGAGGACTTAACATGTTTTTCAATTTTCTGTTCCTTATCTTGATTCTTTGAGCTTTGAATTGCATATGGTTCACTTATATTTGTATGCTGATTGAATAGAAACTTAGACATCCTAAAAAACTGCATTGCTGGTACTACTATTTGAAAATTGTTATTGCCTTAATTAACTACGTTATAAAATATATTAAAATAATGCGGAATGAAAGAAAATATATTTAAATTTCATCTATCATTTATTATTATAACAATTTTATGCTTTCACTTGTGATGGCATATTTTAATATTACACGTGGCTTGAAATAACGGTTATTCGTGATCTTCAATAACGGTACAGTTGCTGCATGATTTAATTCTTTTAAAAAAATTTCATCTTTTTCCTCTCTTTAACTAAATATAAAAAGAAGCAGTTGCAGTTTTTCAATAATTTCTATCAATGGAATTTGAAAATTATCTTTTGGCAACGACGTGTAATTGTGAAGTAACGTATAGAGTTAACTCGAATTGCACCTCCACATCAGAATTTGAAAAAAAAGAAAAGATTTAATTTTAGGTCAGCGATTTGCGTCCTTTAACGAAAATAAACCCAAAAAACTATTGTTTTAAGAAATTTTGAAAACCGTATCAAAATTATTTAGTAATTTTAAAATGGTGATTGTCGTTGCTCTATTCCTTCAGTTAGGCTGTATAGTTTTTAATTGTTTTTAATGATAGGACATATTTTTTAATATAGACATATTTTGCTCATCGTAGCTTTTTAATATCTAAATAGTAATAATTTTAAAATATTTTTATTGACTAGAATTTGCACTGATTGTGCTGACGTTTCTTCGTCATTTAATACACAGAAAGTGTTCAAAGTCTTGATATAGTCTTTCTCTAGGCCTTTTCCTTGAGTTGAATATTCATGGAACGTATACTGGTCGCTGGAACAGTTCGTTGCATAATCGAAAGATTCGTCTGCGCCAAAAGGATTGTTTTTTCGATGATCCATTCGTAAATAATTCTAGCTTAAACATGTACCGAGTTTGGGGTTACACTGTGGTGATAAGAAGTTTCGAATTCCCGCTTTGGAATACCACGTTATTTAAAACTCTCTCTAAATTATTACTCTTAAAACTAATATAAACTCTTCATTCATATTCTAAATAAGAAATCTCTAATTTACCGACTGTAAATGCCGTTTTTATTATATGAAAAATACAAAGTTAAAGATTTAAACTCAAATTCTATAGGCATTTTTCGACTCTGCTAAAACAACGTTGCCATTCCTGAAAAACAAACTCTTAAAACATAGATAATATAAATAGACAATCAATTACAAAACATGTAATATAAAGAAAATGGTAACAGTAATTAATCGTTTGAGGTTAATGAAATATTATCTAGAGTTTTTAGTTATCAAAATGTAAAGGAAAAATATTAAAGTCAAAATATTGTTCACACGTGTTCGTAGATGAGAAGCTTCCGTATAAATAAGCGGGGTCTCGCTTCAGTGGTGAGTGTACGATAATGGTGGAGGTCGAGTTACCCAGTGATAGTACGCAAC
>BGPR01031376.1:0-18085 GCA_013235015.1 Araneus ventricosus | reverse complement strand
ATATACGAAGAAACAGAAGAACAAAAGAAATAGCCGATTAGGTAATGGACAAGGTACAGCAGAGAAGAGCCGGAAGAAACAGAAGAACAAAGAAATAGCTGATTGTAATAATGGCACAAGTGGGCCAGGAGAGAAGATCCGAATGAACAAACGAAAACAAAGAAATGAGTTGATTGTCAATCAGCTACATGTACAATAGAGAACGCTCTCAATGTTATTGAAGGACAAATCATCAGATACAAACTTTCATGTTAGAACTGTTTTCGAACTCGAAAACACAAACCGGAGAAATGGAAATATCCGTCTGGAAATACGGAGGGGCTGAGCTCTCGGATGAAAGAATACCAGAGGAATTTACACTCATTGCTTGTCAGCAATGTATATAATTGAGCAAGCTTCAGTGTATCCAGGGAAATAAACAGGATATGGATGGATGGTCTGATAGAATTCATCAGTATTTCCAAAATAACATAGTCGTACCAAGTGTTCTCACAGGGAAAATACAGATTAATACTGCCTACAGGGTAGGAGGAGGATGTCCCCGAATCTGGGGCCAAATTTACTCACAGGACCTCTCATCTACACCCAGCTGAGCAAGGTGGAAAAACACTAATACAATACACTTCAACAATATTATAAAGACATTAGGCAGCAGTCACGTGACCCTGTAGGTATTATTCGATTTAGCCCGTGCAACGCCGGGTCATACAGCTAGTCATTCATAATTTCTGTAACTTTCCTAAGATATTTCTAATCCTCATATAAATCCGATACATAATCTTTTGATTCTATCGTAATGATTTTCAATGCCACCCTAGGGAATTTCAGACACAGGCACAAATGAATCAATTGATTTTTAAAGGGGTCTTCTGACATTTTTAAAATTTTATAGGGGAAGAAAAAACCAATAGGCTCTAAACAGCATCGAATTTAGGTTTGAAGATATTTCTAATATGTTTCACAGTAAAAAAAATTAACCTATTAACGAAAACCAAAAAATATTGCAATTATTAATTTTTGCAAAATTTCGAATTTAAATTTTGTAGAAGTAACCTTTCAACAGCAAACATTATGAGCGTTTCAGAATTTCAGGGAATAAATTATTATAAGGTCAGGAATATCAACGAAATTTAACTAAAATTCAAAACTTATTTATTTGAGGTTAAATTTAAATTGAAAGATTCAAAATGAAATAAAATTTAAAAGTTATTCGCTTTTAAGTAAACTCAGATTTATAACAGAAAAAGGATTTCAGGGAAAAAGAATTAGAAGCCAGGATTATCAAGAAAACTCAAATAAAATTCTAAATTAATTATTTGCAAGTAAACTTAAATTTGAAAGAATCCAATCAATTTTTAAAGATATTATTTTATTAAAGGAAAATTTAGATTTATAAAAATCACGGAAAAATTATTATTAAGCCTGGAATATCAGTTAAACTCAAATAAAATTTGAAACTCATTTATTTAAAAATATAATTAAATTTGTAAAGGTAGTGTTTAAAACAAAAACTTTCACGTAAAAACAATTATAAATCCAGAAATTTAAAATTTGTTTATTTGTAAGTAAATTTAAATTAAAATTTTTACTTTTCTAAACAAAATTCAGATTTAGAAACATTAAAATAAATAGTAAAAAAATTGTGTAAATGAATTTTAGTCCTGTGGAGGATCAGTGGGAGATCCTGTGGGTAGGTTTGGATCTCTTGCCAAAAGGGATGTTGTTCTTCTGGAATGTATTTTATAGTTTTTCCGATATCATACATTTTTCAAATCGTAAACGTTTCCTTCGTCGCCATAGGTTCAGCGGTAATCTTAAATTTATTTCTATGTTTCTCAAATGAAATTTTTGTTCTCTAATCCAATTGTTCTCTAATCCCATTAATATCCTTGCAAGTAGCACTCGGGAGTTAGAGCTTGTGGACTTTAAATGATTTTTCAAAAATTTTAACTGAAATTTCTTTAATGCTGTAATAATTGCAAGGACTTCTAACTCATAACTGTCTTATTTTTCTTCAGCAGGACTTGTTTTCTTCGACATGTAGCAAACTGGATGTAGCTTTCCATCTTCGGCTTCTTGTAACAATACTGCACCATAAACTTGTTTACTTGCATCTGTATGTAATTATGTTCTTCTTCCATATTTATAAATACTTAAGGACTGAGCCTTCAGACATTATTTTCTTCAACTTTTCGAATGCTTATTTTTGTGGCGTTCCAGAAACAAATGGATTTTCTTTTCTCGTGAGGTCACTTAATGTTTTCTCAATTTTAGAATAATCTCGAATGCACTTGCGGAAATATCCGGTTAATCCCAAAACACTTTGTACTTAATTAAGCGGACGATCAACCCGGCCGCTTGGAGGGGTTCGTCTGGCCGCTCCTGTAAGTTGTTTTAACATTATGTCTATGAAGAACTTCCGTGCCGTGCAAAACTCACTGTTAGTGATAAACATCATGCAAGGTTGGCCAGTTAGAGAAGTTTTACTGTTATAACTACCTTGTAATTAATATTCTACTGATGCTCTGTAATGAAACGAAGTAAAGCGCGTCAGTCATACATATTTTCGAATATTTAATGACATACTTTTTTATTTCCTTGTTTATGAACCAGGATGAACCTATCTGGCGCTGATCAAATCCCAAAACTAAACTTTTATTACTAGTAGATATAACACAGTTCTAATAGGAATACAATTTTTTAAATTATTGTGAAAAAAACTCACGAAAAGTATTTCTAATATACATATCTTTCTAATTTACAAATCCAAGAGGACATTAAACCATTATTAAATTACACATTAAACTTCGTTGTAAGAGGAAAAAAGTTTTTTCTATCATCTCATGAGTTTCATTTATCAAGAATAGCTATTTTGCTTTATTTATAAACAAAACTAGTCTCCCACCAGGGGCGCCAAGAGGACGTGGTTGAGAAGCCGCCGGATAAGTAAGCAGGTTCTCGCTCTTCGACGTGGGTACAGTAATTGAGAATCTGAGTTCCTTCCTCCGGTGATAGTAAGTACCTCTTTCGGGCTGGGTCGATCCGAAGGAGTTTCTAGGACTCCGGCCTCAGTACTATTAAATTTTATGAAAGTTGATTATCCTGAATACTCATGTATACTTATAAGTTAAGTACATAATTTTAATTACAATTTAACGATTACTATTCGAAGTTCAAGTTTAAAAAATATCAGTTTTTGCAAGAACCCTCATCAATTGGCTTTTCTTACAGTGTACCGAAATTCACCAAGTTTCAATGCCGATGTCTTTCTGAATACTTTTGGTATTGAACTGGAATTTCTATATAAGTTGCCCTATATATGTGGCTCTTAGGTAATGAAAGTAAAATTACGCTACATTTCGCACATGCGCATTAAAAAATCATTTACTAAAAATAGTCATATTTCCTATAATATACAAAGTATTTACTTCAAATTTTAATACAATGCTTCTCTAATATATTGTCACGCATTCTGTAAGTTGCTTAAAATTTGATTTAAAACTCTGAGAGTTATAAACAAAAAACATGCGGAAAAATTTTGGATTTTTTTAAAGAAAGCTTTATATCTTCCCGAATATTTGTGCTATGTTTACGAAAATGTATATAAATATTATGCACATCAAATATAATCATTGATCAAGATTTCATCTCGTTATAAACTTTCTTTGGAACGTGATGAGTCGATTTTTTTTTGTCTTCATCACTTTCTGGTCAGTTCCCTGAATGCTTTTGTGAACGAATCTTCACTGTAAAATGTGAAATCTTTTTTAATATTTACATGTTCAAAATTCTAAGAAAATCCATGCAGATTTTCAGGAGATATTTTATTATTATTATTATTACTTAAAAACCCACACCGGTCCGGCCTACCCGAAAGGGTGTAAGGCCTTTAGCAGACCGTTGGGGAAATATAAAAGCAATACAAGAATATCAATATGACATGACACACACAAAATCATCACAAACAGAGCACAGAACGTTACAAACATTGCAAAAAAGGGACAACAACAAAATAAATAAAGTTACCTAAAGCATACTCACAAGAAAAAAAGAATAAAAAAATAAAAATTACGCCACTGAATCGATATTACACTTGGAGAGAACAATAAATTAATTGAATTTTGTTTGATTTTTATCACCAGATTTGGAACCAAAATTAAAAATATTCAAAACACTCAAAAGGATGAGCCCCCAGTATGCATCCAAATGAGCAAAACACAAGCACAAGCTCAGCACAACACACCAGTAAAAAGAAGGAGGCAATAAAAATTTTTGTAAAATATCATTAAAAATCCCAATTTCAGGAGATATTCGAAAAAATTTGCAAATTTTAGTGTGTGCACATTACATTGGCAACTCACTGTAAATCTCAAATTTACAATCACAATAGTTTGTATGCTGTAATAGTACCTGCATAAATAACGGTAACATGCTTAAAGGATGCCTGAAGATAATTAAATGTCAAGCATTCTATAGTAAATTTATAAGTTATTTTAAGACAATGAACATTATGTTATTTCCTGTGATAAAAAAAAACACTGCCTGTTTTTTACTCCTAAAAATGTTGAAAGCCATGGAAACAATGGTACCAGTATTCCGGTTCCTTTTTCAACTCTTCCTTTTTTGAAGGCTATCGCGCGATTATTATTCCTACTAATTCATTTACAAAATGAATGTCATTAGCAAATTATCTTATAATAAATTGTTTATAAAGTAATGTGATTTATTTGCTCCTAATAATTATAATCCAGCAGATTCGTGCGGAACTATCGCACATTCCACCATTTCGTTCCCTCCCACCCAAATGGATTGGTCTTTTGTAGGTTGTGGAAATTAAATAGTCAATAGATGTACAGTACCGATCAAAAAAGTATCAAGTTCATATTTTTTGAACATATTTTCTTCCAGTGTCGTCAGAAACTATTTTAAGCTTCTGATTCGAATCCAAGTGACGATTCCTTGTTTTTGGAAGTACCGCAAACCTAATTACAAGTAACTAGAGTAATAATTAACAAAGTTTTGAAAATTTTGAAATTTCATCACATTTGGAGTGATGTCTTTTTTATCTCCCAGTTTTATTTTAGGACGTTTCTATATAAGCGTTTTGCTTAATTAAACTTCTTCTAGTCTTGATGATAATGGGTTTTCGTCGTGACATTGGTAATTTGACCATTCAGAAACAGGAAGTCATAGTTAATGGACGCTCTCAAGGTCGGACTCCTCTCGAACTTGGTAAACAATTCAATATATCAGATAGTGGTATATCGAAGTTCTTGAAGAGATGGATTGATCAGGGAGGAGTGCCGAAGTTTCGTAAGTCCGGGCGTCCTCGTTCAACGTCTCGTCTTTTCGGCAGGAACGTCTTACGTCTTTCACGTGTCAATACCTGCCTGACGGCTGTAGACATTGCACGAGAGCGTTGTGACCCCCCAAACCCAAAACCCTCTGTTCGTACTATCAGGCGTAGGCTTCAAGGAGCTGGACTGAACGGAAGACGCCAGTCAAGAAACCGATTATATCTACGAAGAATCGCAAGGCGCGTGTGGAATGGACGAAGGTGCACAAGTACTGGACCAAGAAAGATTGGGAAGATATCCTTTGTAGTGATGAAAGCAAATACATGTTGTTTGGTAAGAATGGGATACAATGGATTCGTCGTCCTCAAGACACTCGTTTCAACCCCAAATACCAGATTCCAACAATGAAGCATGGGGGTGGAAATGTCATCGTTTGGGGATGAGTTTTTCGCCTTGGCATGTGTCCCCTGAGGCGGATCCAGGGAATCATGGATAAATTTCAGTATGAATGCATCCTTGAGAACTCCATGCGTCCGTATGCATGCAATTCTCTTGGTCGTGGCTTCATTTTCCAACAGAATAATGATCTGAAGCAACGATCCAAGCACATCCAGAACTAGTTCTCCCGCCGTCATGTGACACTCATTGACTGGCCAAGCCAATCCCCAGACCTTAACATTATGGACGGGGCATAGGCCGAGCTGGACGTCGTCTTGTAGGAAGAAATGCAAGGAAGAGATGAAAAGTTCTCTTAACTTGAGGAAGAACGGAAGAAGATGTCTCTCTCCTTCATCCAAACTCTTTTTGACTCTATGCCTCGTAGGTGCCAAGCTGTTATTGATGCAAAAGGGTTTTCCACCAAGTATTTATATGTAATTCATCATATTTTCATCGATCCTGGTAATTTTGTATACTTTCAACAAACTTCAACTTGTTAAATTTTGAATACAATAATAAATTTGTTAGTTTCAATTACTTTTTTTTCTTTTCGAATTATCATTGGTTTATGCACCAAAAAAATACCTAAAAATACTTATAGTGTGACAATTTCAGCAAAACAGATTCACTTTTGGGTTAGTTAGAGCCAAAAAACATGAACTTGACACTTTTTTGATCGGTACTGAATAGCAAATATCATCAACATTTTTTTATGTGAAAGTATTTACTATAACTCTTTGTATATTATATTTGATGTCATTTTTAGTAATTAACTAGCCGCCCTTCGTGACTAGCGTTTTCACTCGTAATACTGGCTTTCCTAGTTGTTAAGCCATTATTACGGAATGTATACCAGCGTGAAACTTCACTTTTCTTGTTCGATAAGACTGAAAAATATCAATCTAATGGAAATGGAAATTTATGAACAAGCGAATTATATTTTTCTAAGACTTCTTTCGAAATAAATCATTTTAATAGTAAACATTCGGACTAAATGTCTGCGCATTGTCAAATTTAACTGCAAAATGTTAACTGGTGAGAAAAGCTGTAAATTATCTACGTTATTCTACATATTATTTCTTTTGCGAACATCCCCTTTTCTCAACTAATCCAATGCCTACAATGATGAATAAGGTATCAATGGATAAGATTTTATACCGACTTCTGATATAACATGCTCAATTTACATTAAAACCGATTGCTTATTTACAATTTAAGTTGAAAAAACCTCATAGACAATGTGACATCATGGCTGCACAGCTCCCTCAAGCGTTTTTATTTGTATTTTACGAAGCTAATCTAGTCAATGTGACATCATGGCTCCACAGCTCCCTAATCTTACCTTATACATCATTATTAAGTTAACCTTTACACATCATTTATATTAACGTAACTTCAGTCCATTTTATTTTTAACAACCCAACAAATAAAATCATTTGGAGGATGAGGTTAAAACGCAAGTTTCACTTGCGTTTGCAGGCAATACATACTGGATGAATGAATAATATGCTGCTTTGGAAAACCAAGCGAAATAGCCTCAAAGAGAAACTAAATTTACAAGAAATAAAATCAAGAAAAATGTTAAAAATATCGATTAGGCTTAAAAGCACGGTATAGCCCCGTCCAAAACTTTCTCCAACAATTAAAATGGTATTCAAACTTTTGACTTTACCTCTGTTAAATCTTAAGGAAATCTGGAGAGTTACCACTTGAAAAAATTCAAATTTGGGGTTGTATCGTGTTTTTAAGTCCAAACAAATTACCATTTAAAAAGAGCTAACCGTCTGAATTTCAAAATTAATAAGTTTAGTGAAGAATAAAAGTTTCTTTCCAATTTTTAATATTCGAAATATCTAAAAAGAAAACCGAATTATAATGATATTGTTACGAACATGGAAAGTCGCTTCCCAGCAATGTTAGTCTTATGATTGGGAAGAGAGTTTTACAAGGTTAAGCATGGATTGACAGGCAGAGGCTGTTCCGGGATCCCTGTCCTTGGCGACCATTTTGGCGACTTGACGAAAGATGATTCCAGAAAATGCAACCCTTTTCTCGATATTTCTATTAGGAAAGGGAATACGCTTGAATATACGAGAAAACTCCAAGTGACGTCACGGCCTGTTGGATAGAGTATATAAGGACCGCGCCTGGATCAGAGGGGGGGGGGGGTGATCCATTGGGAGCGACTTTAGGCTACTTGCACACACACCGATTCATGTCGACCGGTTTGAAAACGGTCTGCAACATTCCATTAGTAGTGTATAGAGAACAGTTGGAGCTTGCACACGTACCGGCGCCTACAAAAAACCGATCAGCTGCCGAGAATAGCCACTGCGCTTCGCCGACATCGGCAGCTGCGGGGGTCCCAGTGACAAATGTAAATCTACTGGCGCTTGCACACACGCCGATTTCTTTCATCCGGTTTCTTGCAGACGTTTCCAGTAAGCATATGTAATTCTTCTGACGCTTGGTGAAGTTTTAATATATTTTAAAGGAAATAGTATAATATTAACATAATTTTAAAAAATGAATTTCCTGCAAAATTAAAAATCATAAAGACATTTTCAGTATGGAAATTGCATTCTATCAATTTTTGTATCTTGTATAGTTGAAGTTATAAAATATTCTGAAAAAGATAGTATAGTATAAACTTAAGCAACAAAAATTAATTTCTTGCAGAGTTAAAAAAAATCGCAAATGAATTTTCTTTATGGAAATTACATTCTCTCTCGAATAAGAATGAATGTTTATTTCTTAAAAATTAACTTATGTTTGAAGTGTTAATGTATTCTGAAAGAGATAGTATATTAACTTTAGCAGCAAAATTTAATTTCTTGCAGTTTCTTTTTAATATAGGATCTAATAAAAAAATTATGATAAAGAATAAATGAAATTTAATAATTTGAAAATTGCTTTATACTTCTTAAATTATACATCCATATTGGTACTCTACAAGAGACGAATAAATTTTTTTTAATGTCTCACATTTATTTTTAATTTCTGTATTTAAAGAATTATTGAGTTTAGTGAGAGAAAAAACATTATTTTAAAATTACACGATTTAGGCTGTTAAATTAACAATGTATCAAAAGAAATTAGATATTCTTAAATTTAATAATTATCGGAAAACGAGTTAAAAATACAATAAATACTTTAATAATTGTTTACATTCTTGTCATGACAATAAGTATTGGTTTCGTTTCCTATTGCGTCGCAGTGACGTCACGCTGAAGTATTCTGGTTAGTTCTGTAGTCCGCGATAGATGGCGTACTGTCTATGTGACGTTCAATGTTAAAAAAGTTGCCATTAGGGTCTATGGGAGTGAGACCTCTGATTCTTCCTCTCTGTGAGTCATACAAATTTCTGTATTCTAATTGGTTTAAAACTGTTGGCAGATGGCCATTCAAACTGATTTTGTTAGCTTTTATACTGGGTCTGCTCTCAAAATTGATTGGGGATTTCTCATTTAAACTTCACGTTGGTTTAATAATATTTTTTAATTACAGTACTATTAAAAGGCGAGAGGGGGGCATGGACAGACGAGGCGTCAGTCTTAGAGTTGGCAAAATATAAGTAAACATTTGTCACTTTTATTAGCTAAATATAATGAGTGGAGGGCGAAAAAATGATATTAACACCCAGGCACCACTGACCTTCTCTTTGTCCCTTTACTTGGCTAATAGAAGCTATTAGTTTGAGTATGCAGCAGTGCGACTCATATATTATCACCGTAGTGGGACTGTAACTCACAGTCCTATACTGAGTGATGAAGATTTCTGGATAACTTTAATTATGCTCTTTTCAATAATTTAATATAGTTTAAAAATTTGTTAATGAAAAGTTCATTATTGGAGTATCAATATGATGAATGTTTTTTAAAGACACTTAATAATAACTTAAAAATAAATTTTCTCAATTATGTTTTTGATGCGTTTCTTTTTTTCGTTCATAGGGATTTAGACAATTGCAACAGAATATTTAAAAAAATACATGAATTCTAAATTAAAATAAATATAGATGTAAGAGTATAGAAAATATTAGTTATTGGTATTAATAAAATGAATTCTACGCTCTGGTTTTATTTCGGGGAAAAAGATTTAAAAAATTTTCCTTGATGTTTTGACTATAAAATAACTCTGACTGGCAGACTGGCAGAATTCCTTTTGAAAGTTTTCTTCCAAAATTTGTTTCCACAAGATTGGTGCTAAAGCATACATATTTTTATTATTCTAGCTGGTTCAGTTTTTTAATTATCATGCTCATATGCTCACGAAGAGACAGAAATAATTCTGATTTCTTTTTAGGGTTGAGACGGTGCTCGGGCAGTTGTGAGACATAGAGATGCCTAAAAATCTTGTGGTTGAAATTTTTAATAATTTAAAATACTTTTTATTTTTATACTTGGAATTCGATAAAGAAATAAAATGATACATTTATCGTATTGTATCTATCTATAGTGTGTTGTGGAGGCATATAATGTAAATGAAAAATTGCACGGATGCTCTTGAAGTAGTAAAAATCGAAAAATTCTCCCTTCAGAATTTTCAACATTTGCGAGAAAAACAGTCGTAAAAGTCATTGTGAAGACAATAAAAAACTCAATCAAATTTATGTGCAAAGTTTTTAAAAATTTATTTATCATTAATCATTTTTTCATTTATCATCTTTCTAAATTTTTCAGTATATATTTTCAGTAATTATTTCATCATTTTTTATTATTTATTTTCAAAAATTTATTATATGTTTTATATTTTATTATTTATTTTCAAAATTCATTTCATTTCACGAAAAATATTCCTCAGTGAAAGAACGTTTAAAACCCAATATAGAACACTGCAGGTGCTGCGTCGTCGACAGTGCTTTTCTTAGTAAAAAGCCGTATTGAAATAAAAAATCGCGCATTAAAAATGGGCGTGATCTACAGAGGGAATTGGGACAAAGAAAAAATACAGTGATAGGAGAAACGGTTAGAATTGGAAACTCTTCGGATAGGGAAAATTCTTTCCTGATTTTGACCTGAACATTAAAAGCGCGAAAGAAAACTGCATTCGAATATTGGAGAACTTAGATATTATGAAAAACGAAATAAATAATTTATTCAATTTATGCACTGTGTTAGATAGCACAAAAATGCAACTACATCCATTTTCGGCTTTACCAATATTTTTAAATTATTTAAATCTTCGCCACCAAAGTTTCTTTCGTATCTTGTGGCATCTTTGGCAACTTTTAAAATTTCAACGGTAATTTTTTGGAGTTTTATTAAATATCTTAATTTCTCATAATTATTTTCCTACTCATCAACTTAAATATTAATTGCCTTAACTTTTTATGTTATTTCCTTTAATGTTTCAAGTTTATTAAATTGTAAATCAAATTTATTTAACGGAACTATTTGCTCGCCATCTTGTACCGTGTATGAGTTTTTGTGTGAAATGACTTTAGCGTCACCTGACTGAGAGAGATTCCTTTGTGTATTTTTTGAATTTGACTTGTCGAGACTTGCAAGAAGTGGGTGCAGCTGCGGGGCCCGAGGGCCGTTAGGCCTCTCGAAGCTTGCCCCTTCAGTTATTTCCGTTAATCCTGAAAATGAATCCAGTCTGAACTGTAGCTGAACTTATTTAAGTTTGTTTTTGCGGTGTCGGTAATCCGCATGTGCTCCTTTCAAAAAAATAAGTTTGAGAAACAATTGTGATTGGAAGGATGAAGATGTGTTGTCCGACGTAAGCTCCAGAACAAACTCTGATATAATGTGCCATTCATAAAGAATAGAAGTGATTGCTTCCAAAAATCGAATTTTCAGTTACATGATGGCGTAATATTTTGAAAAATCGTGAAGACCTATTTAGGCGAACAAAAGAAAATGAAAACAATGATTGTAAGCGAAACGCGGAAAAGACGAAAAAATGGACTAAGCCATGAAACTTTGGTTTATAAATGAACGAAAACGTGACTCTCCAATCAGCGCACCACTAATGCGCCAAAAAGCAGAAAATTTGGCAGAAAAAATGGGCCTAACAGGATTTGTTGCTACATATGGTTGGTACCACCGTTGGAGAAAACGCGGAAACGTCGTTTACAAGCAAACTTATGGAGAACAAAATTCAGCTGATGTAGCAGCGGCGAATCAATGGATTGAAAAAGAGTGGCAGAAACTCATTGCATCAAATGACCCAAGAGGTGTGTACAACGCAGACGAAAGTGGACTGTATTATAAAGTCATGCCAAGCCATACTTATCTTTTCAAGGGTGAAAGTACAAAAGGCCAAAAAGTTTCTAAGGAGCTTTTGAATATTCTGTATTGCGTCAGCGTAACTGGAGAGAAAAAGCAACTTTTACTGGTGGGTAAAAGTAAAAGGCTATGTTGTTTCAAGGGCATAAAATAGCTTTCGGTCGACTTCTACGCAAACAACTCTGATTGTATGACATCAGTCATATTCAGCAACTGGCTCATGAAGTGGGACAACCAACTTAATCACAAAATTCTGCTTCTGATAGACAACTGCACAGCCCACGTTTTGAATGTGTCATGAAAACATATCAATGTTGTATTTTTGCCAGCCAATACGACATCCTTAATACAGCCTTGAGATCAAGGAATAATTCTTGCTTTAAAGGCGTACTACCGGCATGAAATGCGGGACAGAATTTTAGTGAGTTCCGAAGACAATGAAGAAATCAGTGCAAATGACTTGGCTCTTCTGGAAACAGTGCATCTCTTAACAAATTCCGGGAATCGGATATTGGTTGACAAGGTCAGAAACTGCTTCGCCCACAGAGGCTTCTGTGAAGCATTAGATGAAAAACTTCAAATTGTAATTATACCTCCTGAATGCATGCAAAAGGAAGAGTATGAAGAGGGGATGTCCATTGACGAGGACATTTCAGTAGCTGCCATACTGACAGTCTTGGAAATTTGGAAGTTGTTTGTGAACACGACCAAGTAATAAAGGTTAATGATACCGACGAGGGCGAATGTGTTGAAGGAAACTGTTATATTGTTTACTATTATTATATATAGTTTACTTGATATTATATATACATAAATTGTTATATTGTTTACTTGATGAATTGATATATAAACACATAAATTGTTAAATTGATATTATATATAATATAATACTATATATAAACACATAAATATATAAAACTGTAGTTCAGTAGATTCAAAAATTGTATTTGTTAAATTGATTTGTTCGTGTATATTTTAAATACCCTTTTTACCAAAAAATAAAAAATGTAAAGATATTATGCATGAATATAAAAAAGGAAGAGTGAATAATGTCAAACATGAATGCGATAAATTACTCCTAAAAAAAGAAGCTAAAAATTTATTTATATTGATACATAAAAAAACAATCATTGACATTAGCTTATATATATTTAAACTACGGATTATCAGGGGCCCCCCTTTTTTAACCTAAAAATGTTGATCAACATTCGCGAACATAATGTAAGAATAACACATATTGAATTAACTTCGGAATTCAAAAGTCCGTCATATTTTTTTATAGTCCTCAAGTTTACTTTTTTTTGTTTATCACCAAAAGGGGAAATAATTAGATCCAATAACTGATTTATATTGTCCGCCATGAAATACGCAAAAAATATATATTGATAAGGGAAAAAATCTTATCTGTTGAAGAATCTGCACGGTGCTTGCGAGCTCCGAATTGGTCGGATTCCTCCTTTGTTAATTCGTATCCTCTGGCTTGGACACATCTCATACTATTCACTCTTATCCATCACACAAGTCCGCTCATTATTTTATTAATCTGTAATTAATCCATACGGGGAACACTACACGAACGGTCATTTACAAACTCATTTCGTGCAAAAATTGAGCAAAAATGGCAATTCGAACAGTCCCCATCGGAGTATGGGCACCAATTTTCTTTCTTCAATATCATCCAGCAGCGCATCTGAATATATATTTCTTCAAATGAAGGGATCTCGCCCCTCTTCACATCCTGGTCATGCGTCACAGGAACAACAACGCCTGATTGGTTAAACTTGTTGCCAGGCGCTATTTTAAAGTGACCTCATACCATATCCCACTCTTAATGAGGGAGAAAGTGACCCTTAACTCTGTTCTCCTGCATGTAGGCACTTGTGGAAGCGACAATCTCGCACCAAGGAAACGAAAAAGTAAAAAAGAACATCTCTTATAACACCCAATATAACAACATTGATCTAGATTTATAAAACAAAGAAACTGACGTAAAGGAAAAAGAAGGTAAAAAAAGGGGAATAGGCAATGTATACATAGTAAAACAAATTGTATGATAATCTTTCGCTAAATGCAACTAGTTCATACTTGAACCATGATCCATTCTGTCATTGTATCTAAATCCCTATGAACGAAAATAAGAAACGCATCAAAAAATTAATTGAGAAAATTAATTTTTAAGTTAACTTTTTAATTAAAATTTAGTACTTTCATAATTCAAATGTCTTTTAAAAAAGCATTCATCATATTGATACTCCAATAATGAACTTTTCGTTAACAAATTTTTAAACTATTTTAAATTATTGAAAAGAGCACAATTAAAGTTATCCAGAAATCTTCATTACTCAGTATAGGACTGTAAGTTACAGCCCCACTACGGTGATAATATATAAGTCGCACTGCTGAATACTCCAACTTATAGCTTCTATTACCCAAATAAAGTGACGTAGAGAAGGTCAGTGGCGCTTCGGTGTTAATATTATTTTTTCGCCCTCCACTCATTATATTTAGCAAATAAAAGTGACAAATGTGTACTTATATTTTGCCAACTCTAAGACAGACGTCTCGTCTGTCCATGCCCCCCTCTCGACTTTTAATAGTACTGTAATTAAAAAATATTATTAAATCAATGTGAAGTTTAAAGTAGAAAGCTCCAATCAATTTTGAGAGCACACCCTGTATAAAAGCTAACAAAATCAGTTTGAATAGCCATCTGCCAACAGTTTTAAACCAATTAGAATACAGAAATTTGTATGACTGGAGAAAAGAAGGAAATTCCGTGAGTAGTAAATTGTGTGAGAAGCAAACCTTGCCTAATCCTGCATTCTTTTCATGGGATACACTAAGTATAACAAAAGTGAAACAGACAACACAATTCAATGCGATCTGAATACTATCGTTTTCATATAACAAAATATTTCGATTAATAAGATCAAAAATATAGATAATTTATTTTATTACTTTTTTCTTTAACGAACGTTCATGGTTTATTTTGACACATATTAACTTTCTTTATTTATATCTGCCTGTACAACTTCATGAATTAAGCCAGCGATCATTCTTTCTGTCATCTCATCTTGAGGATGCGCAGGAAGGTAAAAAGTAGGGTGCGAAGAAATGGAGGAGTTGACCATGAATCCGAAAGAAAAAATGATAAATTAAAACTAAAATGATAAAATAAGCATTATGTTAATGCAAAAATAAAGCGTAATTATGAAAATCACGTACATACCTTTAGGCCTAGCAAAAGGAAATGTGATATTAAATGTTTAAAATCTATACTTATAAAAGGAAGTGTTTGTGTGTGGCTGTTGTTCTGTGTGAGCTTGCGATGTCCGGACGAATCTATCGCACCTACAGTCATGAAATTTGGTACACAGGTAGCCATAATGGTGACTAAATATCCCTCGAAGCCCGAATTTTAAAATTTAATCTAGAAAATTCTTTATTTAATGTTTCGTATTGTTTTGGGTGATTTTTCACGCTTTTTTGTCCAGAGTATTGTTTCAGATAATCGTAGGAAAAATAATAGATACACCATCGGAAAAAAAATCATTTTCGTTCCAATGAAAGCGCAATATACTGAATTTTGAGAAATTTTTAAATAGTCAAATTGGCAAACATTTTCTTTTTGCTAAAATTCTTACATCTCACGTTCTAAAGTCGTCATATTTTTGAAATTTTTGAGGTAATAACTGGAACATTTCTTCCTGATTTAAAACAAGAAATGTTAACATTTTTGTTGAATTTTTTAAATTAATTTTTTCCCTGAAGTGTTAAGAGGATTTTGCTTGATGATTCGCTTTATTCTACTCTAGCTACCCCAACACCTACTCATTTTGCTTACAACTCTCGATTCAATTAAACTATATATTTTACAATAGCCAAAAACATTTATGCTTCTAAAGTAACTTTTACTAGCGAGCTAAATATTTATCACAGCTCTTTCTACTTTAAATTCCAAACAAATTCGATTCTCCCTCCACCGCTAAGGATGTTTACTACCCCCAAATGGGTATTGGCTTAGCCAGCAGAGGGCAGTGAGTTATAGACGCCGAAGCACCAATTTTAGGGGACGCCATAGAGCCAAAACATTACTAGAAGAAATTAAAAACTATATGAATGCACAGGTACAGTACAGATTCCACTACTTGTGACACCAACAGAATTAATTCAGAGGCGGCGCCAGAAATTTTCCGACGGGGGGAGGGCAAGACATCTTCGACGGGGGCAAGCAAAGTTTTTCTAATTTTGGTAACTTCAAAATAGCAGATGATTAATTTTATATTCAATTAAAGATAATTAAGTATTAATTAGCGAATTTGATTCTAATAATTAATTATTTGGAATAATTAGCTGAATGTCGGTGCAGTAAGAATTGTATGACTGAACGACAAGCTATAATAGAAAATGAAGAATTATGAACATAAATATAAGGAAATGAAATGTACCGCACTGATAATGAAAAAAATTCAGATTATTTTCTAAATTTCATAACGAAATAAAATAATAGCCGAGACAAATAAAAATAATTAACAAATTTTAAACCTATAAATGCAATATCTTCATATCTCTAATAATAATAAAGGAGATGTTTGTGTGTTTGTGTGTGTATTGGTTCTCAACAGGACAGACCGCTGGACCAAGAGCTACGACATTTGGCACAAACCTACTTTGGAGGGTGGGAATGTGCACCTCGGAGCCCTTTTTTGAAATTTTATTTAGAATTTTAATTAATTAAAAATTAAGCGAAATTTTGACGTTTTCCATTAATGACTTCCGAAAATATTGCAGCACGAAAATCCTTTTAACACCATCTGAAATTTCCAAAAATTACCTTTTCAATGATATTTTATATGAAAGCTCACGACCCTAAATACATCATCAATGGTCGCTTCTCCATCTCAATTCTTCATTTTCGAGAAAAATCGCAAAAACACTACTTCATTGTACATTCTCTAGGAGAGGAAACCTTGACTGTGTTCCCTTTCTCAACAACTGGACCAATTTTACCAATTCGTCTCACTTTGCAAGCATAGCTAACAAATCAGAATGCTCCACGTTTATTGTGCAAGTTTAAAATAGTATTTGTAATCGGTACCAGGCACCATCTGAAAATTTAAAAACTCATCTTTTTGATGATATCAATGAAGATATCGTATTTTTTCTCTAATTTTAATAAATTTGTAAAAATATTTTAAGCTATAATTTAAAACAGTGCTTTTCATTGTTGCAATCTGATTCAAATCGTTGCCACATAATATTTAATTCCGTGTTTCACTTCCATTATTGAAAGCTAAGGTGGACTGAACTATCTTTTTGTTTCATCAATTTTTCTGTTAAATCTGTAAACGATTTTTTTAATTGTAAAAATATATCTATAATTAATCCGTCGGTAGTTGTTGAGGAAAGGCAATAATATCGTCTATTTTTCCTAAAGTCGTTGACCTGAAAGTTTCAATCACTGATTGCCGCGACCATACGAACAATTTTTTTGTCAGAGTTCGAATCAGCACCCGAAAAGCAAATATGAACTCTTTAATTCCCAAACCCGGTAGAGTTTGAAATTCATTCTTCTCTTCACATTGGGAAAGGAATGATTAAATTCTATCTGATTTCCTATGTTGTTTTTGAGTGTATGGTTTTTTTTCTTTCTTTTCACCATTTTCTCTTTATAAAATGTTCACGGTTGGAGAGAAAAAGGAAAGAATTTCTTTGAAGTTGAACGCGCAGCAAACCCGACTGTTCAGAGAGGTTTGAGTGGCCGTTAATAGATTTTATTTTAACAGTATTACTATGGGCCGAAAAATTCCACGCCGAACAAAAATGGTCGTTGAGAGGAATGGCCACTATGAGTAGCCACACTCTTGCGCAATACAGATACTTTAGTTTTACCTGATAATTCCACAAAAGTGAACGAAATAGTCGATAGAGAAAACAAAACATAAATATTTTCATCTGTCTTATTGATCTCTTAGTCGACCGACACATACATTATTTATACATTATTTTTTCAAAAATGATAGTTTATTTGGTTTTAGAAATTTCAAATTCAAACTATTTTCGGGACAGTTTCTGAAAACAAATTCAAATTTTTAATGATTTAACTGATTTATTTCA
>BGPR01031375.1:0-18086 GCA_013235015.1 Araneus ventricosus | reverse complement strand
TATGTGTCACTAGGAAGTATTTCTAAGTCCACGTAGCAGGAGATCATATGCCTACCAAAAAGATTATCCATTAACTTTAGAGTGACTTGACGCACAAATACTTAGTATGACCGTACCTTCTGCCTTGTCCAGGGGTGGGGAACTTTTTGCACTGGAAGGACTCATTAACTTTCGGCAGTAGGGCGAAAGGAAGCAGCAGCATAATCTTGAGTGTTATTGTTCTGTAATTATTATTATATTACAGACAACTATATATTTCAATGTAAAATATAAATAACTAGTTAGACCGCATAAGAAACTCAAAAAGGCCACATATGGCCTAAGTCCGCAGGTTTGCAATCCCTGGCCTAGTCAGTCGAATAGCGTCACACAAATCAGCTTTCTACAACTTACCTCGCTTGTATCAAACATAATATGGATGTCAATGAAATCCGTGTTCGTGTGGAGATGGATATTACTTGAAATCCGCACTAAAAACACAAGGTCTTCTATCAATTCAAAGCGCCATTTCCACACATCCAATCCATTACAAAAGCTGCTTATTATACCCACCTTAACCAGATTATGTAAAAAGGAATAATAATTTTTCTTTCATTCATCTATCCCTATACAAAGTTTCAAGCTTTTACCTACAAAACTTACAGAGATATAAGAAGACAAATTCATTGACTTAGATCACTTTTCCATACCTCTCACTGCTGCTTGATGCAGTCTTTCTATGTGAGTTTGAGAGATAATATACATATTTTAATAAGTCATTAATAGGGCTGCATCAGGAAATAACAATGTAGTTGTTAACTCTTGTTAAATCTAAAAAATAGTCAAACAACACATTAATTGAAGTATTTACAAAATAATTCACCTTATGAATCTTAAGAAAATATCCACGGCGATATATCAGCAGTGACAGCTCGCCTGCTCAGAAACAAGAAGTGCTAAAAAAATATCACTAGAATACAATTGAAGTTCAATTTTTCGAAAATAGCTTTATCTTCAAATAGTCCAAACACTTGTAGTTGTAATTATCTGAATTCTATTTTAGAAAATTAGAGTCGCTTTATTTCGGTGAGTGACTTTGACAACAGAAAACGAATACATAGTAACCAGCCAAGTTCCCGCTGAGGCAACAAGAAAATAAATACGAAACCTAAACACAGCCAATGAAAGAGAAACAAATCAAAAGCGCGAAGGAAAACATTAGGTGATATTGAGACGAAAAAAATATTAGTTGGCCTAGCGCTAAACAGGAGGACCCGAAATTCCATTTCTGGTTAAGTTCAAAGACAGAAAGAATAGCTATTCGCCTTCACCCATTATGTTGCTTAGTTGTACGCAATGAGCGAATTTTGGTGCTTTCCAAAACTACTTGGTGTGCAGCCCCTTCCTAAGTCTGTCTTATTTTTTCATTCATTTTCTGTCTTCTTTTCCCGTTTTCTTCTTTTGTCGAACTTTTGCTGAATAATCGATTTCTCAGAGTGGAAAAGTAAGCAACTAAGAATAAAAGCGAATATACCAACGTTTAAAATTTAGTGAAGTCTGAAACTCTGCTGCCGTAAAGGACAAGTCGCTTCTGCCTTTAGGTAAAGTTTAATAATTCGCGCAAAGCTGAGAGCAAATAATTTAATATTCTTGTCCGATATTAGGCCATTTTCCTTTTTTATGTTAAATTTTATTTTCTCAAGCAGTCCTTCCTGTCTTTATCAAGTCGATAGTTGCAGCAGTCTGCCAATGAAAATGCGTAACAATATGCGTCATTGGCAAATTTTTCAATCCTTGATGATTGGATGATGCACTTACTACTATACAAATACAGTCAAACTTGGATAATTCGAAGTTGAAGGGACCAAAGAAGAAGTTCAAGATATCCAAAAATTCGAATTACATATATTCTCCCAAACAGAAGAGATAAATAAAAAAGATTAACTCCACGATCAAAGATTTAACACATAAACTTTATCTAAGAATACTGCTACATTTTTTGTCATTAAATCGAACATTTTTACTAGCTTAACTATTCATCACTTTAAAAAAAGTTATATATTTTTAATTGCTTCTGTGAATGCAATCTGAAAATGCATACAGGCTTTGGATGACTAATCAATAGTGAATGCAGTAGGGAGGGGAGAGGGTAACATTAGAGGGTGGACAGATAAATCCTCGGAAATCAACGCATAGTGACATTCCAACCCTCGCTTTTTCTTTCCTTAGGAAGACCGTTAAAATAAATAATGTACCTTAGCTGAGAAAAGTCTCAGGAACAATTTTTACAGTAATATTTTAAAGGCAATCGTACGAAAAATTCGAATTATCCACAATTTTTTAACATTATTTTAATTCAGAATTCTAGGGACAAAGCAAAAAATTCGAATTATCCAGACTTGACTGTATTTGCATTTTTTTATGTTGGATATATTTACTTTTCTGCAAAAAACATCTCCGTATAAATTTATGAGCAGCCCCTTTAAATTTTAAAATTAATACATCTCTGCAATTTTGCTGATAGAATTGAGAAAGACGTGAATGTAAGAGGAACATTTTACTCATCGACACTTTTGCTCTATGGGGAACGTATAAAAATATAATTTTCTTAACTTTTTATTTTCTACTTCCAGAGAAGCCAAAGTACTTTCACACAAATTCCTACCTTATTTGATGAAACTTTGTAATAGGAAGTATATGTCTATGTGCAATATTTAAGGAAATAAATGCTTGTTCCACTTTTTTGGGACGCCCAGTATATTCTACAATTGTGCAATTCCCTGTCTCGCCGTTGAGTTATTTCATAGTAGAAACATAATCAAAATAATATCTGTACTTTTAATGAGTTATTTAACAGTAAAATTACAAACAAATTTTAAAACTATTAATTTAAATAAAGGGTTCACAATTAGAGCAGAAATTTATAAGTAAAAACGCCCAGCTAAACTTCTTCTATAACTTCGCAGTAACTTTAAAACTCGGTTACGTAACTATATTTTCAATTGCGTTATTAGATACCTTCACTAACACAATAACAGATAATTCCCGAGGCGACAGAAAAGGTGTAATAGAAATCATAGCTATTATAAGTGTTTGAAAAAAATATCTTTCATTGTCTGGCATGATACCTTAAGGGAATGAACCTTCTTGTAATTAACAATATACTCGATAATATTATCCTCTTCTAAAAATAATAAATCTTTCCTTTTTTAGTTTCTATCTTTATAACGTAAATGAGAGCTAAAGTCTGTTTCATTCTGTCGTTATTATTTCTTGTTTCTACTTTATCATTTTATGATGGAACAAAGAATTATTTCTTGGTTAAACAATATACTGTCTGCTTTCGATGGAGGATAAAAAATATGTAAGGAAAGCAGCATTTTGATATGGCATAATAGCACGAAATTTAAAAACATGGGATATTTAATATAAAAAGTGTCATCTTACAAAATTTTAGTATATTTTAAATGAAAGTTGAACACCATAATCTTTAATTTTTATAGAACAAAACAGCTTTTAACATGCTTTCATGATTAAAACATTTTCGTCACAAAATAATACATGGATTTCTGATAATAAGGTTCTCAGACAGAACATTAAAAAACCCAAATACATTGTTTAGCTTGATGAACGATGCTGTTGTAACAAGGAAGTCACACTATGGAAGATATCTGATGTTGATTAACTACTAAAAACCAAGCAAAAAATATTACATCGTCACCTTTAGGCAGGAAAACATTAATTTTCAACGAGCAAGAAACTATTAATAAAACCACTTATTAACATGTATAACCAGAAAACACGCAGCTGAATATTGCCACCCAAAGCAATCTCACCAACGTTCACTGTGGCTTGGCGGGCAGAGCACTGGACTACGAAACCGGCCGTCCGTGGTTCGAGTCCCGGCCATGGCAGTCTATCGAAGGACTTGGATTTTTAATTTAAAATGTTTTTTAGTGTTTGTTCAGGTTATGGAAAATTCTAGATATTTCTTTAAACATGTTTGATGGATGTTTCTCGAATATTATATGTGTGTATAAATACTGAGTCCCATCAGTAATGGGGTGTTGTTCTCTGTCTGTGATGTTACGAGTTGCTTTGACTCTAATAAATCTGTCTGTTTATTAAGCGTATCCTGTAAATTCTTCCGATCATCGTGACAATATTAACAAAGTATTTAATAACACAAAATGAACTCTAGTTAAAATTCTTAGACAAAAGCATTTATTTATAAATGAACGCTAAATTAAATCTCAAGCATCATTGGCAGTTGAACTGTCACAATCAATGATTTCCAAGAACAAAGTAAGCAGCTCGATCATTCAAATATAAATGCAGAATGTGATAAACAAATCACTTTAGCAATAGTTTACTGATTGACTCTTGATGAATGCAAATTGCTAAGCACCATTTTGCAAATAAATTTGTGTCAATTCAAACTTTTATGCAGGTTGCTGAAATACGTTGGTTCAAGTAAGTTTTAAATAATCTCAATATTGCAAAAGCTTAAATATAAATCTAAATCAAAGCATATCTATGCTGAGTATTCTTTTAAATAAGAATTCCAAGGAACGAGATGAAAGATTATTTAATTACTGGTTAATTAATTATATTGAAAAGAAGCGACGAACAATTGTTTCATTAGACAATAAATACAAATAAAGTTAATGGAATATAACACTAACAGAAACTAAACATCAGAACAGAATTACAGTCGAAAGTAAAATCAACCTGCTAATTAGATTAATGTAAAATCCGCTCCAATTTCTAGTGATACATTTTAAAAAAGCAGTATCTATATTTTTTTGAATATTTTTCAAATGATCAGAATGCAACAATTTGAATCATAGATACTGAATTATTACCCTTTGTTTGATATTTTTGAACGCAGTTTGACTCACAATCTGTACGAGTTTTAATTAACCTACAACGTTGAACTCCAATAATTTGTCGGAGTCTGCTTAGATGTCACTAGGAGTACGTACAGTGAGAGAGGGTATAAAAGGAATTTGTTTAACGCCACTTCCCTTTATAAAAAATTTCTTCAAAACCGACATATTCCACCACAGAACGTATTTTTATTGTTAAATAGAGGTATTTTATAAGGAGAAAATGTAGAAATTGTTTTTCAGAAGTCGTCTCCAACATTGAAAATCCTACCTAAGTCATTAACAGTGATTTTAGGACGCGAGTTGTCACCTACCAATACCCAAATTGTTACCTTGGTGCATTGCATTGGCCACCTTATTCACCAGATGTCAATCCATGTGATTTTTATCTGAAACACCATCAATTAACCTAATAATGCCCAAGTGCCATTTTTTCAATAATATTTCGCATACTAATAATATTTTGTATTGTCTTGAAATCAAATTGACTACTTGTCTTTACAAAATTATCCAATGAAGACTACTGAGGAACATATGCCCCAGTGTTCACGATGGATGGGACATATATGTTCCGATCCTTAATCAAGTATAAATTTTTCTTCAAAATAGAAAAACATCTCTGTTTTGGCATTCTAGTGTGTCCTACTCATAGTTCATGCTACCAAAATTGTTACGGCGTTGGGGAAAAAAAGAAACTCGTAGTGAAAGGGCTAAAATGATTTGTCCTAACCTAATAAAATGATATCTTTTCTACCTAATACAGAAAATGAGCTTTAGCATCTTAATCTTAGTGAGATGCTTTTTTTATATACGGTGAAAGCAGTTCAACAAGCTGGATAATTGAAGACGATGCTTCATTTAACGAATATTCTAGAAACTCGAAGCACAGGTATTACGAAAAGTACGGCACTTGAACAAATTAACAACACAAGTAGACAGCAAATCACTGACGATAACAGTGATGGCACGAACCATAGCGCTCAGCGCCTAACAGCTATATACCAACTCGCACTGCAAACAAGTTTGACTCCTCGTTCGCTCGGTATTTATACCTTTTCCGACAGCATGTGACGTCCCATAGAAATCTCTGGAAAATACTCCATAACTCCGTTCCTAGTAGAGATAGGACCAAAATTCAAGTATATTTGAGAACTTTCATTTTGTTGCCTGGGACAGGGGACATAGACTTTATCTGTCCCGATAGCTAGTAAGAACTCCTGTAAATCTCTCTTCACAACCATAAGACTAATATGGCAAGAAAACGGCATTACAGTTTTGTAACAATACTTATAAAAGAAAAGGATATTTGGATATAATTATTTTCGTGCAATGCAACAAGCTTCCATTATCAACAATTTCAATTACGTTAAATGTACCTTATTTTTGATTAAAGTGCTTAATATTTGTCAGAATCTAATTGAAATTATATGCTATTATTGGCAACCTTTACCTGAGTATTAGCGTGTAATTTTTATCAAAGATTTTAACTTCAATTGAAAGATTCATTAATGAAATTCTGTTTTTAATTAGATCATTCCAAAATTCCATTGTCTTTCGTTTCTGTTGCCCTTTTAATGTGTATCTTCTGATATTGCGTGTCAATTATCATTATTTTTTCCTCTTGATATTATTGCAAAAGATTATTTTAATATTTTCTTTCAAATCTTTTCTTATTTAATCAGCATGGTTTTTATTTACGTCTTAGATTCAAAAAGTTATTAATTTCTCGCAATGATGGAGAGCCCTCAATTAAAAACAACTTTTAATTAATATATTACTATTAAACAAAAGAGCCTTAATTACGTGATTTTAGATCTTTGTAATAACTGTTGAAACATCATTCAGGCAAATTTATTCTTTCATAATTTAATGATGGATTTATTGATAAGAGGAACAAAAATGTTTTAAAGTTTTATCTAAACAACCACAATTATTTCCTCACTTCCAATAAATTATTTAAAGGATATTTTTTTCGCCATTCAAAAGATTTTCTGCAGCGATTCTTATAGTTTCTTTGAAACCATTGTTAAAAACTTCCGCATAATTACGGAACACCGTAAAGACTGGAAATAATCCTGTTACTTCCTAAAACTATTATTCTGCGTTCGGAGCATTTATAAAGTCTTTCTTTCTCCAAACAATGCGGTTTGCTTTCTGAAATAAAGCGGAGTGTTCATTTCATTTCTTTAATTGCATTTTCTCGCAAAAGAGATTTTGAAAGAGAATAGAAGACTTTTTTTGCATGCGAAATTCGGAAGGCGAAATAAAAATGGTCCGTATTACGACTCAAAGAAAAACAATGCCTTAGTTATTTGTACTTTAAAGAAAATTTGCATTCAAGAAAAAAAGTTCTTTTTCTCGAAATTCGAATGAATCAAAAGTTAATAAGTTAAAAGTAGGAAATTGTTAAGAATCTTGAGAATTCTTTTGCTAGATTGTTACCGAAACGAGGAAAAAAGAAGATATATATTGAATTCTGGAATGGTTATTATTTATACAAATATTTGGTATGCCGAAAACAAAAATTTATGTTGAAATGTTTCTAATAGAAAAAACTTATTTTAATAAAGCGCTTTAACTATTAATCATATGCAAGTCAAATTCTTTCAGAATGGATTAACTTATGGTACCAAATTAAATTTAAATTTAAAAATATCCTGGGACATAGAATATTATGAATATGTATTAATATTATTAATAAATATTGTAAAACGAAACATATTTCTTTAGTTGGAAATTTCGGATGAAATATTTTAGTGTCTAAGCTGGCAAAAGAAGTAGCTAAATAAAAAAAATGTTTCAAACTTTTTTAGTCTGCGTCACGATTTTTTTTTTTAATTTTAAAAGAAAAGTCTATATTTCGTTAAATATTTTTTTTAAGGTAAAATATTTTTTCTTTAAATTTTTGTTTATCTTTTACCATTAAGTTTGAACATTGTTATTAAATATAAGAAGAGGTGCTATTGAATTACTAAGACGCATTTTTGTAAAAAAATTAAAATCACTTCAGATAATGTTACATTTTTCAGCTAGACTGAAGTTAAAATATTTTCCGAAGCAAAAATATTTTTTAAAACAACACCCTTCTGCCCCTGCTTTTGAGGCAAGTATACATTTTTTAAATTAATCTTTTCAGGAAAAAAAACTGGTATAATGAGAAATATGCTGGATAAAGAATATAGCACAAAAGGTGCAGTAGTAAGGTTAAAAATATGCTAAGCTACAAAATCAAGGATGTTTTTCAACAGGAATATTTTTAACAGGATAAGTTTTTAACAGGATTGAAATGAATGCTGGTTTGGATTCCTGAATTCAATTCATCACATTCTCTCATTTCTAATTTTGAATTAAATTTCATCTCTGTAAGATACCTTTAAAACAGTCAACTCCATTTTTCAGAAAATAAACTATTGGATTAAATGAAATTTGTAGAAATCTTACACGATGCTTCATTTTCCCAATTTTTTTAAAGTTTTTTAGATTGCATTGTTAACTTTTGTAGAAGATGTTAAAATAATAATATTCTCTATATGAGTATTTTTTTACTGTGTTATTCTACTTAAAGATGAATAGGCCTAAATATTGAGTAAACACAAGTCCTGTCTAAGCGTCTGGGGTCAATTCATCTATGAAAGATATCATTAAAACAGTAAACTCCATTTTTCAAGAAAATAAACAATTTTTTTTAAAGAAATTTGTAGAAATTGTACACGATGCTTCATTTTCCCTATTTTTTCAAAGTGTTTTAGATTGCATTGTTACCTTCTGTTGAAGATGCTGAAAAAATAAAAAAGATATATAAAAAATTATAATATTCTCTATATGAATATTTTTAATACTATTTTGTTCTGCTTAAAGATGAATAGACCTAAATATTGAGTAAACACAAGTCGAGCTTTCCCTGCCCTGTCTAGGCATCTGGGGCGAATCCATCTATGAAAGATACCGTTAAAGCAGTAAAACTCCATTTTTCGAGAAAATAAACAATTTGATTAAAAGAAATTTGTAGAAATCGTACACGATGCTTCATTTTCCCATTTTTTTTTCAAATTTTTTTTAGATTGCATTGTTAACTTTTGTAGAAGATGTTAAAATAATAATAATAATATTCTCTATATGAATATTTTTTACTGTGTTATTCTACTAAAAGATGAATAGGCCTAAATATTGAGTAAACACAAGTCCTGTCTAGGCATCTGGGGTCAATTCATCTGTAAAAGATACCGATAAAGCAGTAAAAGCCATTTTTCAAGAAAATAAACAATTTGATTAAAAGAAATTTGAAGAAATCGTACACGATGCTTCATTTTCCCGATATTTTTAAAGTTTTTTAGATTGCATTGTTAGCTTTTGTTGAAGATGCTGAAAAAATAAAAAATATATATAAAAAATTATAATATTCTCTATATGAACATTTTTAATACTATTTTGTTCTGCTTAAAGATGAATAGGCCTAAATATTGAGTAAACACAAGTCGAGGTTTCCCCGCCCTGTCTAGGCATCTGGGGTCAATTCATCTGTGAAAGATATCGTCAAAGCAGTAAACTCCATTTTTGAAGAAAATAAACAATTTGATTAAAAGAAATCGTACACGATGCTTTATTTTCCCGATTTTTTAAAAAGTTTTTTAGATTGCATTGTTGGCTTTTGTTGAAGATGCTGAAAAAATATAAATAAATAAAAAAAAATTATAATATTCTCTATATGAATATTTTTAATACTGTGTTGTTCTGCTTAAAGATGAATAGGCCTAAATATTGAATAAACACAAGTCCTGTCTAGGCATCTGGGGTCAATTCATCTATGAAAGATATCGTTAAAGCAGTAAACTCCATTTTTCAAGAAAATAAACTATTTGATTAAAAGAAATTTGTAGAAATCGTGCCCGATGCTTCATTTTTCCAATTTTTTTAAAGCTTTTTAGATTGCATTGTTAGCTTTTGTAGAAGATGCTGAAATAATAATAATAATATTGTCTATATGAATATTTTTTTACTGTGTTGTTCTGCTTAAAGATGAATAGGCCTAAATATTGAGTAAACACAAGTCTAGCTTTCCCCGACCTGTCTAGGCATCTGGAGTCAATTCATCTGTAAAAGATATCGTTAAAGCAGTAAACTCCATTTTTGAAGAAAATAAACTATTTGATTAAACGAATGTGAAATGAATTTGTAGAAATTTTAAATGATACTTCATTTTCCGAATTTTTAAAAATTTTTTTTTTAGGTTTCGTTCTTTGAAAAATATATAACATTTGTAAACGCCCTGTGCTTCTGCATAAGATGCTGAAAAAATGAAAAATAAAAAAATAAATAAAAGTAGTCTTCCCTATGAGAATATTCTTAATACTGCGTTGTCTTGCTTAAAATTGAGTAGGCCTAAATATTGAGTAACCACAAGTCAAGCTCCTCTCTCCCTGCCTAGGTTTCCGGGGTCAACTGAATGGTCGTCGTCGGGACAGCAGTCGGTAATTGAGGGCAGAGTCCTAATAGCCATCACAGGCCACAATCCAACCCCGTGGGAGGTACTGTCCTACCGCCACGAGAAAAACCCTACACACCAGACATGCCGCTGGCGATCGTTATGGGAACGGGATAATCCACTGCATTTTGGGGGTGAAGGAAAGGGCTTTATTTCGTTTGGCGCAGATAGAACCGGCGGAAGTCTCATTTCGCTTTGTACTTCGGTCGAAAACGAATTCCCTGCCTAAGGAAGTGCGCTTAGTTTGCCAAAAGTTGTGGTTGATTTTATATCCGTATCCCTCTTTTCTTTGGCTGGTCTATTTGAGGCAACCCTTCTCGGGGTTTTTCTGCTTGCGGCAGGACAGTACGTTCCGTCATTTAAATAGAGGTAACTCAATCACACACTATAACTATGTCCACCAGGAAAGCGAGAACCCGCTTACTTATCAGGCGGCTTTTCATCCACGTACTCGTTGTGCGCCCCACCGGGGACACCACGAGTACGTGAATGAGTTGCTGAATATTGAGTAAAGCAAGTATTTTTCTTAGCAATATATTCAAACCTATCGAGAGAAGTAGCCAACCTATTTGGTAATTCCATACGGCAATTCACCATTTTTGAGATGTCTATACATAAATTAAATACTTTGACAAATTCGAAGCGCATGCATTGCTAAACTTATAAGTATAACAAGTTGCTTAATTAGTAAATTAGCATAGTAGTACATAGATTTGATTAATCGCCTGACATATTCGAATTACGAGACTAATGCTTATGCAAAAAGTCCATTATCTCTATAGGAAACGGATCTAGCTGTGCCCTAAAACTTTCTAATTCTGTGTTAATTGCTTATATATTAAATTCTGAGAATCGTTACATTTAAGAAATTTTGTAAATACTTGTAAGTGCTCTGTAAATATAAATTTATCCGTAAAATTTGGTAACTTTAGGTTATTTTTAACAGTTTCCTGCCATTAATGGACTGAAATTTTGAAATGCAGATCCTTTTCGTCCATAGATTTTAAGAGAATATTAACAAGCGGAAGTCTAATGTTGAGAGGAAAGTTGGTGCATTTATTGTCTAGTTTGGAGATTTCTTGCAGTAAGTTCAAAATGAAAATTAGAAAATGCAGACAAAGTATCTTGTATTTAAAATATGAGAAAAAAATTACCAGAAAGCATGCAGAGTGGAATCAAACGTACTGAAAGAGTGGTGTTCGTACTAACGATTGAACGATGCTCATAAAAGTGTCATCAGCTCTCCATTACCGATTATTATTTTCAAAAACCCGCAAAGGAACTTTCGTGTTTAATAAATAACAGTTGAAAATAACTTATATTAAACTTCTTAAATCAACTTCTTTAGTACTTTTTTGTTTCCTTCCTCCAGCCATTATACAAAATGATTCACAATTCATTCAAAATATTCAGTTTTAGGAAGTGATTCAGAAGTAATCTCATTTTTTATTTTATCCATGGCAACTGATTCAAAGGACAGCAAAATGTCAAGTTACGTTTGAAACCATGTGTTTTCTCCTGTCTCCATTGCAAATAAAAACTTGTTTTAACCTGTTCATAAATGATATTCAGTTTAAAAGGTTGTTTCATTTTCGAAACGAAAAACTATAGGCAACAACTGCTTTAGCGTTTGAGAGCGTGTGTGGAAAAAAAATTAAGACCCGTTCAATACCCCTGGGGAATCAGCGTTTTTTTGTTGTTGTTTGTTTGTTATATTTCAGAGGTGTTTTCTTAAGTTCATTGTTTACTGTTTTGCTTGTTTTTATTCACCACATTATTTTCCCTATTTAATATCAGAATATCAAATTACTGTAAAAATAAGATTTCCTATTCGTCAACAAGCATCTGAAACGAGTTTTCTCAGAGCGTCCCACACATGTTTCGATTGGACTTAAATGAGGCAAGCCCACCTGTCTACCCATTTGAGTGATATCTTCTCTTTCCTGCGTTGTCTCTGAAACATAAGATGCTTCGACATTACCTTCTCTAAAAATGAAGGCTACACCAACGGAACTTCAACGATCACCGTTAACGATGTGGTCATCCAAAATATGGAGCTTATATCGGCCGATCACCATAATGTCTCCCGAGACGACTGTTCCAGAGCCATCATAACGATCTCCTCCCTCTCCCTGATGTTAATGGGTTGAAACTCTGTCCCCGTCTCTCTCCAAATGAATTGGTATCCAGAATCGATCGTGACACGAAATAACGCTTACCTGCAAAGAGTACGTGATTTCATTGATGACACGTCCAATCTTCGTGCTCTATACACTCATCAAAATGGTGCCGCCAATGGACAGCTGTCGGTCCACCGACAGCTGTCCATTGGGAGTTCCATGGAGTTCAATATTCAGGATGACGTGTGAAAAGCCAGCTTCTGTACTTACTGAGGCAATACATTTTCATGTCATTCACTATACATCTTTAGCAGTAAACAGTAAGGGGATGGGGGAAAAAAGCTGTCGGTTTTAACAGAAAACCGTTTTTTTTTCGGTTATTTTTTTGTCTTGGTTATTACCGGTTGTTTTTTAAAATCCAATAACTGGGTTGAAAAAAGGGACCGGAAGATAGGCTCGATTTTTTATTCTATTAGAATAAAAAGTACAAAAGTGCAAAGAGTATGTGATTTCATTGATGACACGTCCAATCTTCGTGCTCTATACACTCATCAAAATGGTGCGGCCAATGGACAACTGTCGGTGCACCGACAGCTGTCCATCGGGAGTTCCATGGAGTTCAATATTCAGGATGACGTGTGAAAAGCCTTCTGTACTTACTGAGGCAATACATTTTCATGTCATTCACTATACATCTTTAGCAGTAAACAGTAAGGGGATGGGGGGGAAAAACCTGTCGGTTTTAACCGAAAACCGGTTTTTTTTCGGTTAATCTGTTTTTTCGGGTTTTTTTTTTGTCCCGGTTATTACCGGTTGTTTTTTAAAATCCAATAACTGGGTTGAAAAAAGGGATCGGAAGATAGGCTCGATTTGTTATTCTATTAGAATAAAAAGTACAAAAGTGCAAAGAGTACGTGATTTCATAGTTGACACGTCCAATCTTCGTGCTCTATACACTCATCAAAATGGTGCCGCCAATGGAGTTCAATATTCAGGATGACGCGTGAAAAGCCAGCTTCTGTACTTACTGAGGCAATACATTTTCATGTCATTCACTATACATCTTTAGCAGCAAAGAGTAAGGGGATGGAAGAAAACCTGTCGGTTTTAACCGAAAACCGGTTTTTTCGGGTTTTTTTTTTGTCCCGGTTATAACCGGTTCACTATACATCTTCAGCAGTAAAGAGTAAGGGGATGGAAAAAAAAACCTGTCGGACTTAACTGAAAACCGGTTATTTTCGGTTATTTTTTTGTCCCGGTTATAACCGGTTCACTATACATCTTTAGCAGTAAAGAGCAAGGGAATGGGGAAAAAAACCTGTCGGTTTTAACCGAAAACCGGTTTTTTCGGTTATTTTTTTATCCCGGTTATAACCGGTTCACTATACATCTTTAGCAGTAAAGAGTAACGGGATAGAAAAAAAACCTGTCGGTTTTAACCGAAAACCGGTTTTTTTCGGTTATTTTTTTGTCCCGGTTATAACCGGTTGTTTTTTTAGAATCCAATAACTAGGTAAAAAAAACGGATCGGAAGATAGGCTCGAATTTAAGTTCGATTAGACTGAAATTTACCAAGTTATGAAGCTTCGAATTTAATCATCTTAGACCAATCAATGACAACCGCTTCCTCGAGGCGTCTATTGGTTGGCGGATTACTGGAAGAGTCTTTATGAATAGATAAATATTGGGCAATGGATTTATTTCCTGTAAAAATAATATTAATAAAAAATTTCGTCTACAAACAGCCTTTGAAAAAAACCAAAAACCGGTTAATGCAAAAATCGGTTATTTCGACCGGGTAAAAAACTTGAATAACCGAAGATCGGTTATTTTCGCAATAACAGCCATCCCTAGTAAACCACTATTGAGTAACGTTACCGCTGGCTTGCGAAAAGGTTTAGTTTTGTTTGGCAAATAATATGTCGATTATTCATTAGCGCTTGACTTTTCAGACGATCACAGTTAATTTAAGTCACAGTGGCACTTGCAAGGTTTTTCAAGAACTTTTAAGGCTTGCCAACGGATAGTTTCTGCCAAGTAATTCCAATCACACCCTTATAGTGAAAATGTTATTTTTTCGGTGGGGGGCTTCCATGTTTTTATGGCTCTGGCCAATAAAAGCTTTGCGAATTGATTGTCATTTTGAACTGAAGCAATCAGGATTGATTCGGACGGTGATGCCACCGGTATGTGATTGACTCATCGCCAAGAGTTGGGGTGGGGTGATGGGTACAGTTGCACACTTTTCAACATCTTACTATCTGTTTTTACTTTCTCGTATACGAAGTATACAAAGAGAAAGTATTGTAATCGTCAAAAAATTCGAACTCGAGATTTTGACGAATCTCCACGTTTTAGACCTCCCTGAGTCCCAAAAACACAATTTGGGAATTATGTCTGTCTGTGAACACGATAACTCGAAAACTATTAGAGCTACTGGGATGAAATTTGGTATGTGGTCTTTGAACATAATTTGTAGGTTTCTGTCAAATTTTGGACAAAATACGTCAACGGGAAGTCTGTCTGTCTGTATGTCCGAAGTCATGTGAACACTATAACTCAAATACTTGAATAGCTAGATGGATAAAATGTGGTACACAGTTTTATCGTCATGAATGTAGGTCCGTATAAAATTTTGGACCAAATCCCTCAAAGGGTTGACTGTCTGTCGGTCTGTATAATTTACTATTGAAACCAATCCGGTATCTTCTCGCGCATGCGTACTGGAAGCGATCTTCTGTGCACGCCAAAGGAGCGAATTACGTCAGTTTGTCCTTGAGACGGCAAGAGTGAAACCTAGCAGTGTGCGATAGATGCGTTTTAATCGGTACGCATATCTTTGAATTGGATTCTTTACCTAGATATTTTTTAATCATTATAATGAAAAACCTTCCGATAGTCGTTGGATTCTGAATAACAGTTGGTTCGAATTTTTTTAGCCACGCGGGGGAAGGATAAACGGCACCTTTCTGGGGAATTATACGAGAAAGTTTAGGGGAGAACGCTCCCGCTGGTTATGATTATATCCTAATGTGACGAGAGGGCGGCCGGATAAAAAAAATCCGGGTAGGCCTGAATCCTATAAATGCTTAATTACTATCCTACCCATTCCATTAAAAGACACTCTTTTTATACCAAAACTCGTTGTTCTTCATATTGTATACCCTCTTAGTACTGGGCAGTACTTTATTAATGCTTGCCATGAACTATACATTAGATCAGTAAGCTAGCATTTTACAGCCATCCTACTCGGATGTGCAATGCGCTGTACTGACTGTTTTAAAATTTTATCACAGAAAAAGCAAGTCCCAGAATGAAAATTTTACACAAATCTTTATATAAATACTTTAGTGCCGAACTTAATTTTAGGATACATCCCATCGGGGGACACTGCGAGTTCAAGGATGAGAAGCTGCCTGATAAGTAAGCAGGTTCTTTATTCCCTGGTGGGTATAGTAATGGTGGTGTGGCTCTTAGGGCCCATCTCCGATGACGGGTGTACCCCGGTAAAACGGGGGTCTTCAGTCGTAATGGGAGCTATTATACGGGGCCACAGTGCCCGATGAAGTAGTGGCGGCCGGTCATTTAAGTTGACCCGGATGTTAAGGTAGGGCCAGGGGTGGCTTCTTGTTATTAATTGTAGGATACATAAAACCAGGTACAGTATGCGTACATGTACTTTTAAAATAAAAAAACATTAAAGTAACACTTAGGCTCAGTACTGTGATATTTGTAACAAAAAAATATATTTGTTTCTAAAGGTAATAAAAAATAGAATGGCAACACGATATTTGTCTTTAACGAGCGTTTTCCAGCAACGCAGGAAAAATATATTAGTTTTTTTTAAAAATGAAATAAGTGGAAGAAAATGTATTGAATGAGATGTTGTACGCAGTTAGTAAAAGATGTGTTGTTTGTGAAAAATATGTTAAATAAATGCGTTGTTTTCTTATAAAGAAATCTGATAATGCATTCCCTTTACCATGCTTTCCATAAAGCCTTTTTGTGCTTTACTAAATATTCATGCGTCATATTAATTTTTCTATTCAGGCTTTTTCTCCTATGCTTTGATTAAAAAATACCGTCTCTTGACTTTAATTTCCATTTTTCTCAGGTAATTTTTGCTGGGTAAGGGTAAAAAACTAATCCAATCGGTTTTTCTCCCAATCCAATTGCACCTCAGCAAACAAACAAGAAAAATAAGCGATGCACTTTTTTAAAGTGATATTAACCGTTTAATAACCTTTCTCTTATAACACAGATATTTGCGCTCAGTTACAATCATTATTTCCATTTTGTGCTATAAATTTATCAAAGATAAATCAGTAAGAATCTGAAAATAATTAGTTTTCTGAAATTGGGAAGAGTTGCAGTTGGTTCAATTTCAATATATATATACATATAAGTTGCAAGTGAGGTTATGTGATACTCTAGTTTAGAAAGCCAAAATAGGAAATGCGGAAAGCCTACATATAACGCATCAGCTCATCACTTCCTCTTTTAAAGAGTCTGTATACTTTGATATTTCTGCATGCTTTTCATCCCGAGTTTACCTATACATCACATCAAAGAGTGTTTATTCTAAAAATGATATACAACCCCATAAAATAAATATGCTTTGAAAGGATATTTTCCCCTTGAGTTCTGATACAAAAATAGCTTTCATTTCAAAAAATTGTCATCTTTTTCTGTTTCTCAGATTATGTAAGATATTGATAGTTAAGAATTTATTAATTCTCATTATGAAGCTTTTTTATTGATTTAATTCCTTTCATAGATATTTAAATGAGTGCTGATAACCCAGTGAGAAGACAGATTGTTGCCGCATATGAGTATTGTGTATATTGAAATATTTAATAGGAAAATATTTTAATGTTGTCACCTTTATAAGATAGAGAGTTTTCGATATATATATTATACAGTTACTTCTCGATCGACAAGATATTATAAAGTTACTTCTCGATGACTGAATGTGTATTGCAAATGTTACAAATTTAGCATTTATATTACGTTTGATTAAGAATATTTTTTATCTTACATATGCATTTTTATTCAAAAATCCAATGCAATTTCTGTAAGTGACCTACTGTTATTGACCCAATACATACGAAGAAGATAGGTACTCAACAGCTCATATCAGTTTCATCCATGTTTTTCTTCCAGCGATTTCGTACAATTTTATTCCCCATCGGGTGAAATTATTGGAATTTTGGGTAGTTAATAACAAAAAGCCTTTGTTTTGCTAATATATGCGTTTTCAATTTTTAGTATGACATTTTAGTTTAGAATAAACACTGTGCTTTCTAATTTCACACCCTGTAATTTCACTTGGATTGTTTTATGCTTAATGTAAACACTATGCTATTTACTTTTACACCCTGTAATTTAACTTGACTTGTTTCATGTTTAGTGTAAACACTATGCCATATACTTTTATACCCTGTAATTTAACTTGGCTTGTTTCATGTTTAGTGTAATCACTATGCTATCTACTTTTACACCCTGTAATTTCACTTGGCTTGTTTCATGATTAGTGTAAACACTATGCTATTTACTTTTACAACCTGTAATTTAACTTGGCTTGTTTCATGTTTAGTGTAAACACTATGCTATCTA
>BGPR01031374.1:7430-18086 GCA_013235015.1 Araneus ventricosus | reverse complement strand
GATGTACTTCGTTCCAGTTACGTATTGCTAGGATCTGTGGAAATAGTTTCTAGATTTACATGGAGGGCATCCTTTACATAGGAAAACATTGTTATTCAAAATTTTATGCAATTAGCATTTAAAGTAAAACGCATTTTAACAAAACCGATTTCAACTTCGAAAATCGAGGTGCCAGACGTAAGTGTAATATCGCCAAACCTCTTAGGATCCTGGCTAGAGTGGTTTCGTTGCATAGAGGGCATCCGTTTCATAGGAAAACACTGTTAAAATTTTTTATGCAAATTACCATTTTCAGTAAAGGCATTTTCCCAAAAACTGATTCCTTGAAAATCAGCGCCAGACATGGTCGCAATTTCCGCCAAAACTACACATAGGATCACCAGCAGGGAAATAGTTTCGTTATAAGGGGCATCCTTTTACGCAGGAGAAAACACTGTTATTCAAATGTTTTATTAGATTAGCATTTCCAGTAAAACTGCATTTTCAAAACCGATTTCCTTCGAAAATCTGCCAGACATGGTCGCAATTTTTCGCCAAGGATACATAGGATCTGGCTGGAAATGGCTTCGTTGCATAGGGCATCCTTTTACATGAGAAACACGTGTTCATTTAAAAATGTTTTGTAAATTGCATTTCAGTAAAACGACATTTAACAAACCAACTCGATTTCCACTCCGAAATCAGCGCAGACATGTCATGATTTCGCGCAACACTACACATAGATCTGGTTCGGGAAATGAGTTTCTGACAAGGCATCCTTTACATAGGAAAACTGTTATTAAAAATGTTTTTTATCGCAAATTGTGCATTTCATAAAAAGCATTTTCCCATAAACCGATTTCCGCTTAGAAAATCAGCGCCAGACATGGTCGCAATTTCGCCAAAAACTACACGATATCTGGTTGGAAAGTAGTTTCTGTTGCATGAGGGTACTTTTACATAGGAAAAACCTGCATTATTACAAAATGTTTTTTGATTTAATTTACACTTCAGTAAACCGCATTTAACAAAAAATCGATTTCCGCTTCCGAAAATCAGGCCAGACATGGTCCATATTTCCGCCAAAACTACATCAGGATCGGGTGGAAATGTATTTCTGCTGCATAGGGGCATCCTTTTAAAGGAAAACAGTGTATTTTAAAAAAAATTTTTGCTAAATTAGACATTTCAGTAAAACGCATTTTCCCACGAATCCGATTTCCGCTCAAAATCAGCGCCAGACATGGTCGAATTTCCAAAACTACACATAGGATCTGTGACTGATCTTTCGTTGATAGGGCATCCTTTCACCAGGAAAACAGTGTTATTTAAAAATTTTATTCAAATTGCATTTCAGTAAACACGCATGTTCAAAACCGATTTCCCTTCGAAAATCACAGATCATGGTCGCCAATTTCGCCAAAATACTACATAGGATCTGGCTGGAAATGGCTTCGTTGCATAGAGGCATCCTTTACATCAGGAAAACAGTGTTATTTAAAATTTTTATTGCAAATTAACATTTCAGTAAAACGCATTTTTCAAAACCGATTTCCGCTTCAAATCTGCGCCAGACAGTCGCAATTTCCGCAAAACTAACATAGGATCTGGCTGGAAATGGATTTCGTTGTAGAGGCATCACATAGAGGAAACAGTGTATTTTAAAATTTTATCAAATTAGCTTTTCAGTAAACGCATTTTCCCAAACCGATTTCCGCTCGAAAATCAGCGCAGGACATGGTCTGCAATTCCAAAAACAACACATAGGATGCTGGTAAATGGTTTCGTTGAGGGCATCCTTTACATAGGAAAACACGTGTTATTTAAAAATATTTTATGCAAATTAGCATTTCAGTAAAACCATTTAACAACCGATTTCCTTCGAAAATCAGCGCAGACATGGTCGCAATTTCCGCAACAACTACATAGGATCTGGCTGGAAAGGTTCGTTATAGAGCATCCTTTGACATAGGAAAACAGTGTTTTAAAATTTTATGAAATTTGCATTTCAGAAAGCATGTTAACAAAACCGATTTCCTTCGAAAATCAGCGCAGTATGGTCGTTCTCAAAACTACACATAGGATCTGGCTGGAAATAGTTTCGTTGCATGGAGGCATCCTTTACATAGGAAAACACTGTTATTAAAAATTTTATGCAAATTAGCATTTCACAGTAAACGATTTAAAAAACCGATTTCACTGAAAATCAGTGCCAGACATGGTCGCAATTCCGAAAAACACATTAGGATCTGCTGGAAATGGTTTCGTGCATAGGGCATCCTTTACATAGGAAAACACTGTTATTTAAAAATTTTATGCAAAATTAGCATTTCAGTAAAACGCTAATTCCCAATCCGATTTCCCTTTAGAAAATCAGCGCCAGACATGGTCGCAATTTCCCAAACTACACATAGGATCTGGCGGAAATAGTTTCGTTGCATAGGGACCTTTATAGGAAAACACTGTTATTTAAAATGTTTTATGACAAATTTGCATTTTCAAAAGCGCATGTTAACAAAACCGATTTCCGTCGAAAATCAGCGCCAGACATGGCATATTTCCATAAAACTACATAGGATCTGGCTGGAAATAGTTCTGTTGCATGAGGGCATCCTTTACATAGGAAAACAGTTATTAAAATTTTTTATGCAAATTAGCATTCAGTAAAACATTTAAAAAAAACCGATTTCCTTCGAAAATCAGTAGATGAACATGTCCCAATTCATAAAACTACATAGGATCTGGCGGAAATAGTTTCGTGCATAGAGGGCATCCTTTTACATAGGAAAACATGTTATTAAATGTTTTTAGAATTAGCATTTCATAAACGCATTTTCAAAAAACCGATTTCCCTTCGAAAATCTAGCACAGACGGTGCAATTTTCCCAAAACCCAAGATCTGGCTGGAAATGTTCGTTGCATAGGGCATCATACACATAGGAAAACAGTGTTATTTAAAATTTTTGTCAAATTAGCATTTCGTAGGCATTTTCCAAAACTGATTTCCGCTTCGAAAATCAGGCGAACATGGTCGCAATTTCAACTACTAGGATCTGGCTGGAAATAGTTCGTTGCATAAGAGACATCCTTTACATAGGAAAACACTGTTATTTAAATGTTTTAATGCAATTAGCATTTCAGTAAACGCATTTCCAAAACCGATTTCCGCTTCGAAACACCAGACATCGTCGCAATTTTCGCAAAAACACATAGTAGATCTGGCTGGAAATGATTCGTTGCAGAGGGCATCCTTTATAGGAAAACAGTGTTATTTAAAATTTTATTACAAATTAGCATTTCAGTAAAACGCATTTTTAAAAAACCGATTTCCGCTTCGAAAATCAAGCAGACATTCGAATTTCCCATAAAACTACACATAGGATCTGGATTGAAATGGTTTCGTTGCATAGAGGGCATCCTTTACATAGGAAAACATGTTATTTAAAAATTTTATACAAATTAGCATTTCGAAAAACGATTTTCCCAACCGATTTCCGCTTCGAAAATCAGCCAGACATGGTCGCAATTTCCGCAACACTACATATAGGATCTGGGAAATGTTTCGTTGCATAGAGGACATCCTTTACATAGGAAACACTGTTATTTAAAAATTTTATGCAAATTTGCATTTCAGAAAGCGCATAACAAAACCGATTTCACTTCGAAAATCAGCGCAGACATGGTCAATTTCCATAAACTACACATAGGATCTGGCTGAAATGTTTCGTTGCATGGAGAGCATCCTTTACATAGGAAAACATGTATTAAAAAAATTTTTAGCAATTATTTCAGTAAAACGCATTTTCCAAAACCGATTTCCTTCGAAAATCAGTGCCAGACATGTCGCAATTTCCAAAACTACACATAGGATCTGGCTGGAAATGTTTCGTTATAAGGGCATCCTTTACATAAAAAACATGTTATTTAAAATTTTATGCAAATTAGCATTTCAGTAAAACGCATTTTCAAAACCGATTCCCTTCGAAAATCAGCACAGACAGGTCGCCAATTTCCCAAAACTACACATAGGATCTGCTGGAGTACGTTGCATAGAGGGCATCCTTTACATAGGAAAACAGTGTTATTTAAAATTTTTGCAAATTACATTTCAGAAAACGCATTTTCAAAACCGATTTCCGCTTCGAAAATCAGCCAGACATGTCACCAATTTCCATAAACCACATAGGATCTGTGGAAATGTTTCTTCATGAGAGGGCATCCTTTACATAGGAAAAATGTTATTTAAAATTTTATGCAAATTAGCATTTCAGTAAACGCATTTCATTATCAGTTTCCGCTAAAATCAGCGCCAGACATGGTCGCAATTTCCAAAATACACATGGATCTGGCGGAAATGGTTCGTTGCATAGAGCATCCTTTTACATAGAAAACACTGTTATTTAAATTTTTATGCAAATTGCATTTCAAACACATTAACAAAAACCGATTTCCGCTTCGAAAATCAGCGCAGACATGGTCGCAATTTCCCAAAAACTACATAGGATCTGGCTGGAAATGTTTCGTTGCATAGAGGACATCTTTACATAGAAAACAGTGTTATTTAAAATTTTATGCAAATTAGCATTTCAGTAAAACGCATTTTCAAAAAAAACCGATTTCACTTCGAAAATCAGCATAACATGTCGCAATTTCCGCCAAAACTACAAAGGATCTGGCTGGAAATGTTTCGTTGCATAATACATCCTTTACATAGGAAAACATGTTATTAAAAATTTTTATGCAAATTGACATTTCAGTAAACGCATTTTAACAAAACGATTTCCGCTTCGAAAATCATCCAGACATGATCGCAATTTCCGCAAAACTACACATAGGATCTGGCGAAATGGTTCGTTGCATAGAGGGTACCTTTTACATAGGAAAACATGTTATTTAAAATTTTATGCAAATTGCATTTCAAAAAGCGCATTTAACAAAACCGATTTCCTTCGAAAATCACGCCAGACATTCGCAATTTCCAAAAACTACACATAGGATCTGGCTGGAAATAGTTCGTTGCATGAGGGCATCCTTTACATAGGAAAACACTGTTATTAAAAATTTTATGCAAATTAGCATTTCAGTAAAACCATTTTAACAAAAATGATTCCCTGAAAATCAGTAGACATGTCGCAATTCCGAAAACTACACATAGGATCTGGCGGAAATGTTTTCGTTAGAGGGCATCCTTTACATAGGAAAACATGTTATTAAATGTTTTATGCAAATTAGCATTTCAGTAAAACGCATTTTCAAAACCGATTTCCTTCGAAAATCTGCCAAGACATGTCGCAATTTCGAAAATACACATAGGATCTGGCTGGAAATGGCTCGTTGCATAGAGGCATCCTTTACATAGAAAAACATGTTATTTAAAAAATTTTTTATGCAAATTAGCATTTCAGTAAAACGCATTTTCCCAAAACCGATTTCCGCTTCGAAAATCAGCGCCAGACATGGTCGCAATTTCAAAAACTACATAGGATCTGGCTGAAATGTTTCGTTGCATAAGGGAATCCTTTTACATAGGAAAACACTGTTATTAAAATTTTTTTATGCAAATTGACATTTCAGTAAACGCATTTTAACAAAACCGATTTCCGCTTCGAAAATCAGTGCCAGACATGTCGCAATTTCCGCCAAAACTACATAGGATCTGGCTGAAATGGTTTCGTTGCATAGAGGGCATCCTTTATAGGAAAACAGTGTTATTTAAAAAATTTTTGCAAAATTAGCATTTCAGTAAAACCATTTTCCAAAACCGATTTCCGCTGAAAATCGCGCCAGACATGGTCGCAATTTCCAAAACTACATAGGATCTGGCTGGAAAATTTTCGTTGCATAGAGGGCATCCTTTACAAGGAAAACAGTGTATTTAAAAATTTTTATGAAATTAGCTTTTCAGTAAACGCATTTCAAAACCGATTTCCCTGAAAATCAACGCAGACATGGTCTAATTTCCGCCAAAACAACACATGGATCTGGTGGAAATGTTTCGTTGCATAGAGGGCATCCTTTACATAGGAAAACTATGTTATTTAAAAATTTTATGCAAATTAGCATTTCAGTAAAACATTTTCCCAACCGATTTCCGCTTCGAAAATCAGCGCCAGACATGGTGCAATTTTCCAACACCACATAGGATCTGGCGGAAATAGTTTCTGTTGCATAGAGAATCCTTTTACATAGGAAAACACTGTTATTTAAAATGTTTTATCAAATTTGCATTTCAGTAAACGCATGAACAAAACCGATTTCCCTTAAAATCAGCGCAGACATGGTCGAATTTCGCCAAAACTACACATAGGATCTGGCTGGAAATGGTTTCGTTGATAGAGAGGCATCCTTTTACATAGGAAAACAAAGTTATTTAAAAAATTTTATGCAAATTAGCATTTCAGTAAAACGCATTTAACAAAACCGATTTCGCTCTGAAAATCAGTGCCAGACATGGTCGCAATTCCAAAAACTACACATAGGATCTGGCTGGAAATAGTTTCGTTGCATAGAGGGCATCCTTTACATAAAAACATGTTATTAAATGTTTTATGCAAATTAGCATTTCAGTAAAACGCATTTCAAAAAAACCGATTTCCGCTTCGAAAATCGCCAGACATAATCGATTTTCCCAAAATACACATAATCTGGCTGAAATGGTTCGTTGCATAGAGGCATCTTTACATAGAAAACAGTGTTATTTAAAAATTTATGCAAATTAGCATTTCAGTAAAACGCATTTTCCAAAACCATTTCCGCTTCAAAATCAGCGCCAGACATGGTCGCATTTCCGCAAACTACACATAGGATCTGGCTGGAAATAGTTTCGTTGCATGAGGGAATCCTTTACATAGGAAAACACTGTTATTTAAAATTTTTATGCAAATTCATTTCAGTAAAGGCATTTCAAAACCTGATTTCCCTTCGAAAATCAGCATGACATGGTCGCATTTCCGCCAAAACTACACATAGGATCTGGCTGGAAATAGTTTCGTGCATAGAGGGCATCCTTTACATAGGAAAACACTGTTATTAAATTTTAATGCAAATTAGCATTTAGTAAACGCATTTTCCCAAAACTGATTTCCCTTCGAAAATCAGCCCAGACATCGTCGCAATTTCGCCAAAATACACATAGGATCTGGCTGGAAAGTGCCGTTGCATAGAGGGCATCCTTTACATAGGAAAACAGTGTTATTTAAAATTTTTGCAAATTAGCATTTCGTAAAACGCATTTTCAAAACCGATTTCCGCTTCAAAATCAGCGCAGACATTGTCGAATTTCCATAAAACACACATAGGATCTGGCTGAAATAGTTTCGTTACATAAGGGCATCCTTACAGAAACACTGTTATTTAAAAATTTTTTATGCAAATTGCATTTCAAAAACGCATTTTAACAAAACCGATTTCCGCTTCGAAAATCAGTGCCAGACATGATCGCAATTTCCGCCAAAATCACTAGATCTGGCTAAATGGTTCGTTGCATAGGGCATCCTTTACATAGGAAAACAGTGATTTAAAATTTTTTGCAAATTAGCATTTCAGTAAAACACATTTTCCAAAACGATTTCCGCTTCGAAAATCCGCGCCAGACATGGTCGCAATTCCAAAAACTACATAGAGATCTGGCTGGAAATGTTTCGTTGCATAAGAGGGATCTTTTACATAGAAAACATTATATTAAAATTTTTATGCAATTAGCATTTCAGTAAAACGCATTTTCCAAAAACCGATTTCCGCTTCGAAAATCAGCGCAGACATGGTCGCAATTCCAAAACAACACATAGGATCTGGTGAAATGGTTTCGTTACTAGAGGCATCCTTTACATAGGAAAACATGTTATTTAAAAAATTTTATGCAAATTAGCATTTCAGTAAACGCATTTCCCAACCGATTTCCGCTTCGAAAATCAGCGCAGACATGGTCTCAATTTCCCGAACACTACACATGGATCTGGCGGAAATAGTTTCGTTTGATAGGGCATCCTTTACATAGAAAACACTGTTATTTAAAATGTTATGCAAATTGCATTTCAGTAAAGTCGCATTAACAAAACCGATTTCCCTTGAAAATCAGCGCCAGACATGGTCGCAATTTCCGCTAAACTACACAGGATCTGGCTGAAATGTTTCGTTGCATGGAGCACCTTACATAGAAAACTGCTATATAAAAAATTTTTTATGCAAATTAGCATTTCAGTAAAACGCATTTAACAAAACCGATTTCAGCTTCGAAAATCAGCGCGACATGGTCGCAATTTCCGCCAAAACACACATAGGATCTGGAAATGAAGTTCGTTGCATAGAGGGCATCCTTTTACATAGGAAAACAGTGTTATTTAAAAATTTTTATGCAAATTAGCATTTCAGTAAAACGCATTTTCCCAAAAAACCGATTTCCGACTTCGAAAATCAGCCAGACATAGGTCGCAATTTCGCCAAAACTACATAGGATCTGGCTGGAAATAGGCTTCGTTGCATGAGGGCGATCCTTTTATAGAAGAAACACTGTTATTTAAAAAAAATGTTTATGCAAATTGCATTTCAGTAAAGACGCATGTTCAAAAAAACCGATTTCCGCTTCGAAAATCAGCGCAGACATGTCGCAATTTCATAAAACTACACATACGATCTGATGGAAATGAGTTCGTTGCATAGAGGGCATCCTTTTACAGAAAACACTGTTATTTAAAATTTTTATGCAAATTAGCATTTCAGTAAACGCATTTTCCAAAACGATTTCGCTTCGAAAATCAGCGCCAGACATGGTCGCATTCCGCCAAACCACTACATAGGATCTGGCTGGAAATAGTTTCGTTGCATAGAGGCTCCTTTTACATAGGAAAACACTGTTATTAAATGTTTTATGCAATTAGCATTTCAGTAAAACGCTTTCCCAAAACCGATTTCCTTCGAAAATCAGCACCAGACATGTCGCAATTTCCCATAAACATACACATAGGATTGGCTGAAATAGTTTCGTTGCAAGAGGGCATCCTTTTACATAGAAAAATGTTATTTAAAAATTTTTGCAAATTGCATTTCAGTAAAGCCATGTTAATCAAAACCGATTTCCGCTTCGAAAATCAGGCGAGACATGGTCGCAATTTCCAAACTACACATAGGATCTGGCTGAAATGGTTTCGCTGCATAGAGGGCATCCTTTTACATAGGAAAACAGTGTTATTTAAAAAATTTTTATGCAAATTGCATTTCATAAAACGATTTAAAACCGATTTCCCTTCGAAAATCAGCCAGACATGGTCGCAATTTCCGCCAAAACTACACTAGGATCTGGCTGGAAAGGTTTTCGTTGCATAGAGGCATCCTTTACATAGGAAAACATGTGTATTTAAAATGTTTTATGCAAATTAGCATTTCAGTAAAGAGCATGTTAACAAAACCGATTTCCGCTGAAAATCCGCATGACACGGTCGCAATTTCCGCAAAATACACATAGGATCTGGCTGGAAATCTTTCGTTGCATAGAGGCATCCTTTACATAGGAAAACAGTGTATTTAAAAATTTTGTAAAATTAATTTCAGTAAAACGCATTTTCCAAAACCGATTTCCCTTCGAAAAATCAGCGCAGACATGGTCGCAATTTTCGCCAAAAACTACATAGGATCTGCGGGAAATAGTTTCTGCGCAAAGGGCATCCTTTTATAGGAAAACACTGTTATTTAAAAATGTTTTATGCAAATTAGCATTTCAGTAAACGCATGTTCAAAAAACCGATTTCCCTTCGAAAATCAGCGCGAGACATAGGTCGCTTAATTTTCGCCAAAACTACATAGGATTCTGGCAAATGGCTTCAGTGCATAGAGGGCATCCTTTACATAAGAAAACAGTGTTATTTAAAATTTTATACAAATTAGCATTTCAGTAACGCATTTTTCCCAAAAACCGATTTCCGCTGAAAATCAGCGCCAGACATGGTCGCAATTTCCGCTCAAAAACTACACATAGATCTGGCTGGAAATAGTTTCGTTGCATAGAGGGCATCCTTTTACATAGAAAACACATTTTAAAAATGTTTTATGCAAATTTGCTTCAGTAAAGCCATGTTAACAAAACCGATTTCGCCGAAAATCAGCGCAGACATGGTTCGCAATTTCCATAAAACTACACATAGGATCTGGTGAAATACTTTCGTTGCATAGAGTACATCCTTTTACATAGAAAAACACTGTTATTCAAATGTTTTTAATGCAAATTAGCATTTCAGTAAAACGCATTTTCCCAAAAACCGATTTCCGCTTCGAAAATCAGCGCCAGACATGGTCGCAATTTCCGCCAAAACTACACATAGGATCTGGCTGGAAATGGTTTAGTTGCATACAGGGAATCGTTTTACATAGCAGAACAGTGTTATTTAAAAAATTTTTATGCAAATTAGCATTTTAGTAAATCGCATTTTCCCAAAAAATGATTTCCGCTTCGAAAATCAGCGCCAGACATGGTCGCAATTCCCGCCAAACAACACATAGGATCTGGTTGGAAATGGTTTCGTTGCATAGAGGGCATCCTTTTACATAGGAAAACACTGTTATTCAAAAAATTTTATGCAAATTGACATTTCAGTAAACCGCATTTTAACAAAAATCGATTTCCGCTTCGAAAATCAGTGCCAGACATGATCGCAATTTCCGCCAAAACTACACATAGGATCTGGC
>BGPR01031373.1:0-18087 GCA_013235015.1 Araneus ventricosus | reverse complement strand
ATCCATGTTGGCGCAAAACACATAAAAATGCACTAAATAATTTATTTAATTCCTTCCGGCAATAGAAATTAACATCACGACGATAACATGCAAGTAGTAATCCCGATTACCGTGTAACACCATATATTGACTCATCTCTTCATAACATATAGATTCAAAAGAAAGATGCTGAGCGTAAACGAAAAAAAAAGTAATTTCAAGTATTTAAAATACTACTATAGAAGAAATATTTAATTGAACCGAATGTACCATGCCTATAAAATATTTTTATCAGTATGTACAATACTCATATATAATGTTTTATTCGTAGGTGCAATAGAAGCAAAAAGCTTTTTTATTTTTATTCGCCAGAAACTGGTACCTCTCTGCAGTTCTACAGATAAAAATCCAATTAGTGCATAGGATTTCGTTAAGTAAAGTATCAGGTCAATACATAAAATCAAAATCATTCAATAATGCATCTTACTTTTAATCGGATATATTCATAAATACTTTTTTATAATATTTCTAGTAACTCTTATAGATAAAACGTATCTTAATAATTCGGATCTGTGTGTATTTCTAAGCATTTACCAAGAAATGGACTGTAAAATTCGCAATTAAATAAATAATCAAGTTTAAAGAATACTCTTTTCATTAAAATCTAGATTTTCTTAATTATTCAAGAAAAAAAATTAAAATATGAGAAAGATTTTTTATATATTATAAGAAAAAATAAAAAATTGATATTGGCTAGTTCTTTAATCTCCATATTTCTAATAAATGCTCCAACTAGCTTTTTCCACTGCCATTTGACTTCAAAATGTTGTTACAAGTGTTTAAGTTGATTTGTTTCCTAATTACAGCACTGACAGTTGAGAGGAAAATGTTTATTTTCTTGTTTACTATATCTGAATATTTGCGCCTTATATATATATATAAAACGCTAACGTACGTGGCACAGAAAGAGGTTAATTTCTCTTTCGCCGATGGCAACGATCTGTTTCTTTACAAAACAAAACCGGTAGCATCCTCCAAGTTAGGTCATCAAGGTGGTTAGGCTCACGAAGTTAGGTTAGGTTAAACTTCATAGTCAGAATCTGTTGCTATATTCGTCCCAGTGTAAAATTACTTTTTCTCGAAAAAATGAGTTTAAATAAAAATTCACAATATTTTTTACAATATAATGGAGCTTTGGATGAAATTATTCAAAAGAGATCAATCAGTTACATCGGAAGCAACTGGGCTTAGGCGATCCAGATAACGTTTAGATCAACGTCAAAATAGTTTAAGTCAGCGAAGATAAGATCATGTCATTTCACAAATTGAGGTGAATATTATGGAGATTAGTATTGTGAACATTTTATTTTGGCTACTTTTCTGTTATGCTTACATCACTTGGCGTCTTTCTTTTCAAAGAAAGTTCTCTGGAAGCACTAAATAGCCATTTTGGCTCTAGAAGCGTCAGGAAAATCATGGTATGCATATAACTGGGCGCAGTTGCTCTGAGCGGGATAAACTAGTTATTTTTTAATCATCCTGCATTTCAAAATATTAACAAATGTGTACTTGCCAATTGGACTTGGAAATGGTAATAATATCCTAGTCTTATTTCATGCCCTTCAATTGCAGGATCCATGGGTACAAACGGAGAATGGATGCCGAAATACACTTGTGGCTTATCCAACGGTGAAAACAACTCTATTTTGTAAAACTTGATAAAATACAAGGAAATGAGTGCCCCAAAATTCGACGGGAAAGATCCTGTGAAAAAAATTTAGGAGTTATATACTTGCAGTTGATAGATATATAATGTTGAAATATTATTAGGAAATGCAAGTATTTCGGAATTTCTCGTACTTTAAAGAAAAAACATTATTAAAAATGGTTTTTTGTTTTTCGCTGAGAAAAGTATGTACACAGTTTCCTAATTGCATAAGGAAATTAATGTTGGCATCAGTTTAAAAAAATTCTTGAAATAATGTTTAAGTGCATCTGAATTTCCATATACGCTTGCGCGTATGTGAGAGTTCATAAGAGCAGAATTTAATTTATAACTAATATCTCTTTACCAGAGGGTGCTGCAAAAGCATGACCTTGGCTATTATACCAGCTCCTTTTGACGAACTGTTAGTCATTGTTTGGAATTAGAGACTTAAAGAGGACTGTGATAACCTTCTATTTGTATTTCAGAGATACGAGCGACCGTTGCGATAAAGTGACTATAGAACTGACTTCATTTTATATTTAAATTTCAATTGCTGTTTTAGTTCCATATTTTCTTCACAGTTTTATAATACAAATCTAAATATTTCAGTTGCAATATTGGCAATTTCATCAATTTTATTTCCAAGTCATTCAGTTAATTCTATGGACACTTAATGTTGTTTCTGTGTTTTATGTTTGCATAGTTTCCATTCCGTTTTAAATCGAAATTTTGTAAAATAATTATATTTATATACTCTTACCAAATTACGACCAAATTTCAATAATAACCATCGTTGAATTTGACTTTTTGCAATAGCATATAAAGGAAATACGCGTGATCTTTTATGTTGGTATAGAGGGTGCGCCTGCTTGAAGGTTAAAATGTTCCTTTAATGACTACTATTTAAGGCTGGAATTCCATGGAATATTTCTACGAAATCCTCTATAATTTCGAACAGGAATATTTAATTTAGTGTTTGCATTTATTTGGATTCTAGCGGCTTCTGAGAAAAGGGAGTTTTCGTTAAATTAAATTTATAAATATAGTGCTAAAATTACAAAATCTGTGATGGTTCATCTTTTGAAAGATTTTCTGTTTTGTTCAGAGTACTTCCCACGAAAATTGCATTATTCTTGAGCTTTGTAAAATTTGAGAACTGAGGATTTTAGCCATGATTTGACCTTCGATCTGCCATGTATGTGATATAGATACTAAACTTCTGTCAAAATATTCCACGTTATTTTGAAGTGAGAACCATTTCCAGGCAATGATTGGTTCATTTTTACCAGAGGACCCAGTCCCTGCCGTGTGTAAACATCCCAATCCAACAACAATATCAGCTCGCCCAATGCCTTTTTGACAACTTGGGTCCCTGGCCTCGTGGGGCCTGCGCCTCACTCGAACCCTTCTATCAGCTCTTAACAACTGGAGTCGTGACTCATCTGACAAGCAGCATTTTACCTATTATATAAGGTCTAACTGATATGTTCACGAGCCCTGCAGTATCGATGCAGCTAATGGCGTGTTGTTAGCAATGGCACTCGAGTCGGTCTTCTGCTACCATATCCCATCAATGCCAAATTTCTCTCCATCGTCGTCACGGATACGTTTGTCGTTCGTCCCACACAGAGTTGGTGGTCTGTTAACAGTGACTACTCTACAAACAAGTCGCTGGTCTAGGTCATTAAGTAGGGGCGGTCGCCATTGTGCTGTCCCTGGAGGAAGGTAATGCCCGAAATTATAGTTCCAGCACACCCTTGACACTATGGATCGAGAAATGTTGAATTATCTAATCATTTCTGAGATGGAATGCCCCTGGCGCGTGTCTCCAACTAGCAATCCGTGTTCAAAGCCAGTTAATTCCCGTCCTGCGGCCATAATAACGTTAGAAAACTTTTCCGTTACTCACTTCAGTACAAATGAAAGCCCTGACAATGCACTGCGAATTTATGCATTTCTTACACGATGCTGCAACCATCTATGTATTTGTGCCATCCCATAACTTTTGTCACGTCAGTGTATTATGTATGTAAATTTTAAAGGCATCTATAGGCCTAACTTCCATCAAAAACAAAATATTAGGAGACTTCGGCAGATTCCCTCACTTTTTAGGTAGATTCCTTATAGGAAGTCTACCTATTGCAATGATTCTCATGGCACGACTTCCTGAAAATTTCTGCAGATCTTCACCGATCATGACCCCTAGAACCCAAAACCACCCTTCGTTAAAAAGTTTATATATATATATATTCCCGTATTCCGAAAATTTCATTTTCCCATAATTCCCTTACAGTTGAAGATATAAAGGAAATTCAAATTAGGCGAATTGTTGCCTCATCATAACAAAAAACTTCTGTACTGAAACTATTTGATAGCTACAATTACTTAGAAGTTATGAGCTAAAAAGCATGTTCAATTTCCTACCCCAACTTATCATCTCCCCATAGCTCTATTACGACTAAAGATAGAAGAAAATATTTCAATTAGACGAATTATCACCTTATCATAACAAACAACTTTTATATTAAAAGTTTTTGTTCGCTAGAATTGCTTAGAAGTTATGAGCTCCCATCAGCCGCATTCACTTTCACATTTTATACGCTAAACAAGCTGATATATCTGGCTTTGCTTCGGATTAAAATGCATTAATGTCTATTATTCTTAATATAAAAACTATTATTGTATTAAAATTATAATACACAAGTTCCTTTTCTGATCTGAAACATTTTATTTAAAATGAGTATATCAATTGAACCAGACGATTTTTAAAAACAGCGGTTTTCTCTATTAATTATTATTTGTTATATAGGTGCTTCAAATTTTGTTAACAATTACTGAAGTAAAATAAAGGTTTTAATGAATATTTTGAAATAATCAAATTACCTATTTAATTATTAATTAATTTAAAGCATGAAAATAAATCAAATCTTGTTAATCGTCTACGTTTAAAGTTTTCTTTCAGCATTCGTCTAGAATTCTGTTAATGTATTCTGGTATCAGTTCTTCGCATTATTCTTGTTCTCCACCAGAAAATAATATTGTTGCGAATTCTGTATAAAATTAATTGTGAAAAATATTAAAATGAGAGAAGCAAATTGTATGGAAAAGAAATTTTTTCAGTGAAAAGATAATTTAAAAAAAATTTAATATGATGTAAAAATAGTTTCGTGAACTAATATTTTCCAAAGATATCGCGGAAGAACGTCTTCCTTAATTTCTAATTAACAGAAAATTTTAAGTAACTTTTTTGCCTTGAAAAGTTGAAAGTGACCTTCCTTTTGTCCTAAATAAAATGTGTGCAAAGTTTGGTTGAAATCAGTCCAGTGGTTTAGGAGGAGATGGGAACATGCATACACAGCCATAATGACTTTTATTTAAATTAACATAATTATAAGATTAAGATTGTGGCAAATACTATGAGCCATGAAAAAGGGCTTTAGTGAAGATTACGTCAAAATTAATTAATTTTAATTAAGTAAATAGTTAACTTTAATTAATAAAAACAGATAATTTTTATAGTTAATTTGACAAATTACTTTAATTTGATATTTTAACTAAACTTGGCTGCACTAAGATTTGTTTAATAAATTTAATATAAAATAGTCAAAAAAGATAGATATATAAGAGTTCCCTTTATCCTTTTCTATATTGAAAAATATGTCATTAACTTTAAAATTCTTTTGGGGCTTTCTGCCTGAGTATTTGCTTTTAATGACGATGGAGATTTAAATTTACTTTTCAAAATGGCTGCATTCATGTCCTATGCTTTAAAAACACATTTTAAATTTGCCACTCATAATGTTTAATAATTTTTATTTTCTTCTGTGTAAAGAATTTAGTGACTATTATCTCTGTAACCAGGGAGTTCTGTAAATGAGCACATTCTTTTAGTGTTTAAATGTTTCATGTCATGGGATTTCACCATATGACCAAGTAATGCTGGCACAATTATATGGTAACGTATATTAAATAAATGAATTTTTAAAGCTAGACTTTCTTCATTCGTGTGAAGAATCAATTTCTTTTATTGTTTCAGATAGGCTGGCTTAATGTTATCTAGGAGATATTTTCTCTGCTGGGATGTTTAATTCTTTATGACTCCTACCTGTTGAATGATTAATTGATTATGTGTTGGAATATAAAAAATAATTTGACCAATGTACTGAGCAATAAATCTAGCATAGCTCATTGAGTAGAATGATAAAATTTTGATATTGTAAAAAATTAAATGTCATGATAACAGAATAACAGTGTAAATATTGCAAAGTGTAGAAAAAATAAAGTCATTGGTTATGTCTGTATTGATCAGCATGTAATATTTCATTACTTTTATAATATTAACGTAAAGTAATCTACCTTTACCTTCCAGCTTATCAAAAGGGATTTTTTTTATGAGCGCGCGTTCAAAAAGAATATTTGAAAGCTCTATTTAAACATAAAATATTTCTAAATTTCTACATCAAATTTAGATTGATTATTTTTGTGGAAAAAATAATTCATCATAATTTTTAATGATAAATGCCATTATAAGGAATTTTAAAAATTTTAAGTTTACCCATCTCTGAAGAATTCACTATCTTTATCTCGTAGAGACAAATCATTTTCCTGTTGATATGTTGATTGTGTATTCGAATAGTAGTAATTCGAGACACATTAAGTAATCCGATACGGTTTGCTTTCGGGAAATTTGTTTTTAAGACAAATGGAGACAGTTCATAATCACATGACACACGCCAAATGTGAGGTTAGATGCTGGACAATTGGAGTAGTTTTTCAGGGTGTTCTTTTAAACTGACACTATTCAGAGGCATCTGTAGATCGTTCTATCTGCTGAAATGACACCAAATTTGATAGGGGGACTAAAGACGAAATGGGGAAGAAGATTCCGTGATAAAAATAATTAGTTCAGAAAGTCACCGATGGGGGAAATGTGGCGCTGTTGTAGTTTACACAACTAAGAATTAGACAAATGAATAACAAATAAGAAATTTCATTGAAAAACCGCTCTAATACAGCAAATGAACTGCCCCAAAGAATTACAGAGATGAAACTACAGTGCACCATAGCACCAGACATCTTCGAATGTGACCACCCTTCTCATGGACCACACATTGCATCCTGTACACAATATTCTGGGCGGCCGATAGTAACAAGTCATAGTAATAAGACAATTAAGGCTGACATTTTAAACATTTCAATTTTTGTAAGCTGAAATCAATAATTGCAATAAGTACAAAGAAATGAACTTAGAAGCACAAACAGTGAACAGGTTAATTAGTATAACCATATTTAAATTCTTTATACATAAAACGAAAATGTACAGGATGTTTTAGCAAGTAAAAAAAAATTTAATTAATCCCTTATATTTAACTGTTACAAATAATAGGTAAAAAGAATATTTTAAAAATGGAAAATATTTTAATAAGAAATGAAAAATTTGAAGTATAATAATTAAATTTCTCAGCTTAAAATAATTTACATATTAAGACTAATTAAAACTCAAAATAAGTAAATAAAGTTTTTCTGTGAAAAAAAGAGAATTGACTACATTTTATGAAACGCAAAACTAAATTCAAGATAACCATTTCAATCTAGTCAGTGAAAACAACTATTTATAAAAAAAAATATTGAATTGAAATGCTTGAAAAAAAACCCCCAAAATCTTGGGATCCTTGTTATTTTCCCCTATCGTCGACATCCGGGATTAATTTCTTTATCACCGAATCTTTTTCCCATGTCGTCTTTAGTGTCCCTACAAAATTTGGTGTCATTTCAGCTGATTGAGCTACAGATGCCTCTGAGTAGTGTCAGTTTTTTAAAAAAACGCCCCGCATTTGCCACGTGACATAGCGTTAATTGACTTCGTCATTTGAAATGCGATGAATTTCTGTACTGTAGTTTTACAGTACATTAGACTCTCTATTATCCAGAATGGATAGGAAATGGGAAATCCCGGGTAACGCAAACCGAAGATATTCCATTATAGATATGAAATTGGAAGGCTAGGTACAGTATCTAAAAAATTAGAGAATACTTAATTTATTACTACTTAAAATAAGACAGTAAACTCATCTGTTTTGTATTTTCTAGTCTTTAGCCGAATGGCCCTGAGTAAATTTCTCAGGATTAATTTTTTTCGCGCAGTTATTGTCTTCTTGGTGTTCTAAAAAATCAAGAAGAGCTCCGACATGTGCTAGCGCAGAACTGTGATTAACTCTCCTTTCCGAAATGATTTCTTCTTTGCCTTGTGCGGAGGCTGATTCATTTTAGACATTCCCGGTAATTAAACGATATTTTTGACAACGATCTCCCGGATTAATCGAGAATCAACTGTACTTGCATAAATTTCTTGCATGAAAGAGAATGTTATGCTTTCATATTACTTACATATTTCAAAAAAAAAATGTTTAATTCCAATTATTGTGAAATTTCAGTTTAAGACCTCATACGATTAAAAATTTTTTTCTGAAAAGTCAAGTCTAATAAGTCACCCTTATTAGGTGAACAATTGAGTTAAAAAAAACATATGAAGCAGAGAATCGAGGTTTTTTTTCCATAAATTCACACCCAATGTATCAGAAAAATATCCATACAATCAGAAATGTTTTTAGAGCAACCAGAAACGTCAACCCCAACGAATGAAATGTCGTTTCAGAAGCTTACCAATATCTTCAGTTTCTGGTTTCAATCCACTCTGGTACAAATGCAAATTGTTTGAATAACATTTTAAGAGACCTTCGAAAGCCTGAACGAATGTTTTCACTTCCTGAGTTGAACTGAAACATGGAAGAAGTAAAGAAATTACGAAATTTCTTCAGAAAATATAATTTCGTTTAATCATTTAAGTATGACCAGATCAACACATAAAAATATATTAAAATAATATAAATTTACACAAGTCATTTTACTCTAAATTTTCTTCAGGAAAAATGCCCAATAATAATATTTTGCTAAAAGTAATTAATATTTAAATGTTTGTATTGTCAAAATAAATATGTGAAATATGCTGTTCATAAAAAATATCGAAAGACTGGAAGGATTAATTGGAAACCTCAGAGGACAAAATTCAGACAAATGGAATATCATATCATGCGTAATCGAATAACGTAAGTAGAAAGACAGTTTTCATCCATGAGCACTGTAATTAGCTACCATGTTTCAGGCAAGTTAGGAATAAATGTAAGGCAGAATTAGCTCAGAGATTTGAAATCATTAAGGGGGAAATTTGTAGGAACCATTGATTCCTTTGCGGTTGGCATTCAAATCGAAATAAGGTTGAAAACCTTCCAAGCAGATTCTTCTCTCACATACAGATATTTTTCTAAGAAAAATGTAATTTCCAGTTAGTTTATTAAATTAACCACAAACAGTCCGGAACTGTCACCTTGTGACTTTTATGTTTCTGCTGAACAGAGAAAAGCTTTCAGAGGGTAACGACTAAAACCGGAGGTTGACGTGAAGGAGATGGCTCTGGAATGGTTCTCAGAAAAATCTTTGAGTTTCACAACAACAATATAGTCCGCTTTCCAACCCTCAGGATAAATGTCTCATCAATTACGATGATTAAGCTAAATTGAACATTTCCTCTCGAAAGTTTTCTCGCAATTTACTGAATGCCCTTTATAGTGTTAGTTGATAAATAACTCAAAAATCTATTAAAAACTTTATTTGATGTTTGAACATTTGAAAGAAAATTTTAAAACAAATCATTTGATTGAAAACTTATAATTGTATAGATTGTAAAGAAGCATGATTTCAAATCCGATTTCACTGAATGGATTATGCAAAAAGTCGGATAAAATTAAGGGCCACTATGGTGCATGGGCTGAAAGAGAATTTTCAAAAGAAGAATATTACAAAAAAAAGGAATATTATGAAAGATTTATTTATTATGAAACTCTAAATGTCTATTTCAACTTGATCAGACACGAAATCTTTGTTCAAATGAAATGGCGTCCTGATAATTCATGCAAACATACATTAATTTTACCGCTTTTGGAAGAAGATACTCTGTTATTATAAATAAAACATTTTCCTAGGGCAATTTAGACCTAGAAAGGAAATGAAATAATAAAAATACAATTTCTTTAATACTTAAGTTTGGCCATCTTAAATAGATGAACTATAGCAATCTAATCTGCATTAATATATAACCATTTATCATTTAATATTTTTAAGTTATATTTCTAATAGTTAAAACTTTATTTCTTGAAATTCATTAGCAATAGAACGTGAAAGGCTTTTAATCAGTGTTCTATTCCTCTTTCTTACTATTGTAATGATTATGACGATAGACGTACTCAAATATTTTTATTGATTTAGCTCAATAAAATTAAGATAACGAAATCCTTCTGAACAATTAATTCTTTTATTTTACTGCGGTATATCTGAAATTTTTCAGTGAAAGCATATTCAACTATTCTCAACACAATTTTAAAGTGAAAAGAATTTAAAAGCATAATCAGTTAAAATTTTTAAAATACTGTTAATTAACTATAGTTTGATGAAACTATATTTTGAATTGTATATTATTTTAAAAATATGATTTTATATACTCTATTTCTATATTTTTAAATATTTTGTGTCATAAAGATGAATAGTATTCGAAATTACACTAATTCGAATCGCAATGACATGAATGAAATTTAGAAGTACGTATCTGTGATACTTTTGAAGACTAACCAAGAAATTCAGCAACAAGGGCCCGCCGTAAACCTTATCCGCCTTTTCTTATAGATTAATACATTTTTTTATTTGGATAAATTTTAGATGACATCTGAATTGAAACCGTTTCTTGTAAACACTCAATTAGGTTTCATGTAACCAGTCAACTCCGCTTAACGGCTTTTCTTGCTATGTTTTCTACTCATTTAGTCAGCAGGCTGAAAAAGTTCAATGAAATTGGATGTCGTTCGGATGTCTTCATTTCAGAAATATCAAAAAATAAAATTAAATAAAACTGCCTTTAGTTCTTAAAAGAAATTACATCTAATTCAACTGGAATTCAAAAACCTTGCTTAGAAATACAGACCATTAACAAAAACATGATCGAACAATGTGGTTACTGACCTTCAACTTTCTAATTCAAGAAACTCTTAAAATTTTGTTTCATTATTCATTTACTTAATTTCAGTAAATACTAAAATGATTTCCCTTATATCCAAATAACAGAAATTTCAACCATTAATTTAAATAAGTTAAATTTCTGAAAATTCTATCATTAATTGCCAGTTCTTTTTAGAACAGAATTATTATTCTTGATTCGAATTGCTGCCATACCGATCTTTCCAGAATAGATCCGGATCATCTAGGTTTCCATTAAGTAAATAACGCCGCGACATCTTTTCCACTCTCTCTGAATAGTTAGTGTAGAAACCCATCATAGGAATCTAAAAAGAAATATTTGCATTAAAATTATTTCTCAGTATGTAAGGCAATAATTTTTTTAGAAAATGCCATATTTTATAATCATCATTTATGCCCATTATGATATCATTTTATAAATAATTTCGTTCTCATATATGAAGAATAAATTGGTGAGTAAAACCATACGACAGATATTTCGGTAAGCAATGTCAAAATAGAACGCAGCAGATTTTGAAAATTTGTGTGAGGTTGAGATGCATTGGGAATCTACGTAGAGATGTAAATTTTTGATTATCACATATTTGAATGTCGTATCGGCTTAATCCAGCGATTTTCAACCCGTGGGGCGCCCTCAAAGGGGGCGTAATAACAATAAATGGGGGGCGAGCACATCGAACAGAAAATATTATTAAAAAATTTGATTCATTTACTGAAAGGAAAGTAAAACAAAATACATTCTGACATAATGAAAAAAATACAAATTTACACTGATATTAATCACTTAGAAATAGAATTGAATCATTACAGCAAAATGTATTTAATATTTGACTTATCTATGATAAATAAAAATACATTACTAGTAATTAAAATGCATTATTATTATTGTATAAATTTTTATTGTATGAGAGAGAGGGACGAAGAAAATTAAGGTTGGAAACTGGGTAGCAAACACTGAAAGGTGGAGAAATACTGGCTTAAGCGATGATTTATAGGCATTTGGCGCGTGCAACCAGTGACAGTTGAATGACGTAGTTGATGGGACCCAAAATACATTCGCGCTCTGAAAAGTAAATTCATGTCATGCAGACATCATTCAGATGATTTTATGCGTAAACAGAGATTTGGAAATTGGAGGAAAGGCAACAAGTAATACATTAGTGGGGTTATTTAACATCAGGAAAAGTGTAGCTTTCCATCTTTCGGCAGTGTTTCAAACGGATGGCGGTGTAGCATGTGAATGCCCGGAAGTCGCCGTCATAGTACGAAGGCTATGTGTTTCATACGTTAAAATTATAAATATACTAGAATGTGAACAAAAATAGTGTACTAGATGAATAATTTAACATTAAAAATTCAAAAACTATTTTTGACTTTGTTAGTCTTAGTTTGTTCGACTTAGGGAACTTATTTTTGAATTTATTAGTCGTTTCCTCTATAGAAAATTACTATCCCTATTCCAAAATTAAGAATCCCGGCGGAGAGTGACCTTTGAAAACGTTCTCCGTCCGGGTTCTTCTTTTTTTATCAATTTTTATTGTGGTTTTGTATCTATTACAGTCTTATTTTTTTGTCCTTTGATGAGTATTTTTATTCTGTTAGTTAATACTTCAAAATTATATATCTGTATCAGATATTGAACTAAATATCCCAAAGAGTAGAGTGTGTCTCTGTTTATCTATATGATAATGTGCACAATATCTAAAACATGCATACAATCAGATACATGTAATTTAGCGTGTAGAACTTGCAATCAAATTAGAGATTTGTATCAAAGCTTGGCAGAAATTTGGGAAGAATGGCGTAGACAGGCCATTATTCCCAAATTTTCTATTCTATTTTTTACAATAATATACAAGAGAATATTAATATTATACAATACAGAAGAAAGCTGCAGGTTCGTAAATATATTTTTAACAACAGTTTTGCCACTCATATCCAAGTATTGATAAAAAAATGTCCAGGAGTTTAAAAGCCATTTTTTGAAACGAATCCGGGTTGACGAATCACATAAGATATAACATTGTAAATTTATGCATAACATAACTTAATAAAAGTTGTATATAACCTCCCCGAGAAGCCCAATTGGCCGCAAATCTAAATCCAAACTCATCCTACTAGTTGCAGCATATGCTTTTTTCAGTTATGTAGAGTTTACCATCATATAACCTGTTTGATTTTTAAAAAATCACTTTCTGCAGAATTTCAAGAACGCGGTTTAGGTACTTGTTGCCCTGTGTAGTTAATTTTCATGCGAGAGAATACTTACTGTGAGTCAATTGCAATTATCTTCAAATGAACGAGGCGGACAAGAACTTTTCCGAAGGCTTCCTTGTGCACCAAACTGGCAAAAACAACCTATGGCGGTCTAGCTAAACAGGTGTGTAGCGAGAGTAAATGGCGCATGTGGCATAAGAGCATGAAATAATAGTGATAATATTTTGATTTTACGTCGCCCCTTAACCTTAAACCGGGCAGCTGTAGAATAGACTCCACTAAGTCCATCATCTGTGATCTATAGTTTTTTGGATGGCGTGGGGGAGTGGCGGGAGAGGACGCGTGTGTGGATGGCATTTTCTGAAGTTCTGATTCCACAGTAACAAAATTACGAAATCAAAAAATATATATATACAGTTTGTAGAATGGTAGTCTTGGATTCTTTTATAGTATTTTAAAGTTTTTCAATCGACAACATGTAGCTGCATGGTGTCGGCAAATGCAGTTTCGATAACACATTTTGATTGGATTTGGTGAGGAAGTATAAATAGACTTCGTAGGGAGAATACTCCTAATTTCTTTTAGTATTAATGAACAATATAAGTAATTATAATTAATGAATTAAAAATAATATAAATTAAATTTTAATACTCATTAGTAAATAATATAAATGATTCAAATGCTCTTTAATTCCAAAGCTCATATCACAATTTTAGGCAGAAAAAACAGTAAACAGTTAACAGTAATCCTTGTTAAAGTGAATTAATGATTGGTTCTCAGAAATTAAAATGTTTTTCATTCCTTCAACACAGGAAATATGTTTTTTCAAGACATTTTTTGTTCGAATTCAAAATTTTTTCTTTCGTTTTTCAATACAAATTAACCGAAATATGTCGAAATCATTCAGAGAATATGTTATTTGATAAAAATCATTCATTTTGCTAAATGAGCAAAAAATAAATTTGAAGTTGAACTAAGAATAAAGTAAAGAAGAAAAATTGCCTACCATTAACATCGAGGTATTTCCAGTGCAGTAAAATGGATATTTCTTACAAAACTCTTCTAAATTACTCGGCTTTTCACACAAATCAGGGTTCTCGAAACAAAATTTTTCTGTCGAAATGCTGAACAAGAAAGATAATGAAAAAAACTGTAAAACAAATTTTATATTCACTCTGAAATTTCAAAACAGAGTTACAATCAAATTGTATTTAACGGAAATTTCTGGAATAGAAAATTTAGATTTTTTCAAATTCATCAAATACCTTAACAAAGTGAAAATAACATTAATTTAGCAACCCAAATCGTTAGCTAGACAGCACATTCCCTATAATCACTTCTATTTGTATGATAAATCAAGTATATTTGATTTTGAAAAAATTATTTTCTAAAATTTGCCAAGATATCCGTTTAGGTTTTCTACCAAAATTTCAAGTTGGTTATCTACTGCCTAGTAGTACGGTCTTATCAATCACTCTCCAGTGTTCACGTCTTTCTTTCACTTCAAAAATGCGTAGACAGGATATAACCCATTTGTTTTAGTTTTGACAACCTACCTGTGAGAAGAGGAGTATTTTAGAGTGTACTGCCTTTGAGTACATTTTTGACGTGAAAACGTCTTCCCGCTCATTACAATGATAGTCTTTTGATCTTTCCTGTGTCACAAAATACCGTCAGATTTGAATCACTAATACCTGCGAGACTAACAATGCGACAAGAATGGTTGACCCACAACGGATAGATCATATCTGTAAGAGTTTGCGAATAGTATTTTTTTGCCTGTGACGTCATCGTACGAGTGTAGGCGCATGCGCGTGATTATTTTGAATTAGTTTTATGGAAGGTTATAAATAAGTGTAGTGTGGAAACGCGTTTAGCTAGGAGGTAGATTTTGGTGTCATTTTAAAGAGCTTGAGGAGTATTACTAAAACCCAAAGTGAGAGAATAAAAATATTTATCAGAATATAAGTAAAAATCGGTATTAAATTGAAAATTTGAAACTCCGCGTGTTTTTTTATTGTAACATAAAGATTCATTTTGAATTGTACGAAACTTACAGAATACTTGACAATACGTAAAATAAATATTGTATTAAAATTTGAAATGAAAAATTCGAAAATTCCGGGAAATCTGAGCATTTGTAGTAAATAATGTTTTACTGCGCATTCGTGAAATACAGTTCTGTATGCTGTCAACAGATGGCGCCATCGAAAGCTACTTTAAATAAAACATAAGAAGGGTGCAGTTCGGGTCCGCGCCGTAAATTTTTCGTGAGAACGTCGGGATAAAATCATAAAACAAGTGTTTCGTATTAATATGTAATTTAATTATCAATCTCTTTAATACAATATTAACGCATGGTAGTATAATGGTTACAGAATACGTAAGTCTCAAGCTACTCAGACCCTTGCTACATGCGATAAACTTATGATTTATCTAATCTGTAACCATTGCACTACTCTGCGTAAATATTGTATTAAAGGGATTGATAATTAAATTGCATATTAATATGAAACACTTGTTTTATGATTTTGTGACTTTTCCACAAAAGATCTAAGGAGCAGACCCTAATTGCGCCTTTCTTCTGTTTTATTTATTCTCTCAATCGTTTTTGTGTATACTCACAAAATTAAGTATATAGAAGCGTAATAACGTTATCTTTTGAAGAAACCTCAACTTACGTTAATGCTGCATTCAAAATAATGAGTTAGTTATAAAACAATGAACCTTACCTGTATATCGAAATAAAAAAAAAAATGTGCCGCACAAATCTAAATTTTAGATAGGTGAATTTGGGTTGCACTCCAAGAGAAGCTAAATGATGAGGGTTCTTGTACAAACTGATATTTTTAACACGCATGCGCACATGTATATTCAGGACATTCCACATTCATAAAATTTAATACCATTGATCAAAGATTCATGCTTAAAAAAAGTTCTCAATGATCCTTACTATTTGTCTTCTCCTAGAGTGCAACCGAAATTCACCTCGTTGCACTGCTGATATCTTTCTGAATTTTAACGTTATTGAACTGGGGTTTATATACAAGTAGCCCTATATATCTGGCTTTGAAGTTATAAAAGAAATGTCACGTTACCATTCGTACATGCGAAGTAAAAAATTATTTACTTTAAAAAGGCATATTTTTTCTAATATTAAAAGTATTTTCTTATTTTCTTCAAATTTTAATGCTATGCTTCTCAAAGAAATTGTAAACTATTCTGTAAGTTTCTTAAAATTTGGCTTAAAATTCACATGCTATAAGCAAAAAGCATGAGGGAGGATTTTCTAAGAAAACTTGCATATATTCCAGAACATTAATACTATTTTTTCGAAAATGCTAATAAATATTAAGCACATCAAACAAAACCATCGATGAAATTGCAAATCTTTATCAGCTTTCTGTGAAAAGGGTTGAATCCTAAATCAGTCTTCTTCATTAATTTCCGGTTGGTCCCCTAAATGTCCCCGTGACAAAGTCTTCACTGTAAATGTGCAGATTCTAAAGTATTCACATTTATCTGTCTCCCACCTGCATGTAGAAGAAATATTAGAAGATAAAATATTTAACCATTTTGTAACAATTCATTTGTCACATATTACATGTTTGCTTACGTATAAACTCAAAGATTTTCCGTTAAAAGAGTTTAAATTTTTATATTCAAATCATGGTTATTCAGCTTACGTGTACAAACCTAGAGGAGGATTATGTTATCTTAGAGTATATATTGGGGTCTTAAGGCAATGGCTCTTCCAGAAAATGACGATCGTTGTTAGCAAGAAGACTTCTCAGTTGGGGAGTGGTATTACGAAAAAATTAAAGGTAGTTTTTGAACTCGGGCGCTTTTGCTGCATCAAAACAATTGAAAGCATGTCGGAGCTAAAAATCACTAATTTGTATTCTTTCTACAGTCTGAAAGGATTATTGTTAGTAATGAGCAGAATTATGTTATCTCAAGTGCCATGTTTTTATTTCTTGTCTAAACACCATAGCACAAAAATTACATTTTTATTTTTGTATCAATCTTTGTAATTCCGATTTTATTTGGTGGGATCTATAGTTTCCAGAAGTTTATACACGATTAGCTGAGTCAACCATAAATACTAAGCAATTCTCACGTGTTCCTGAAGCACAGGGTCGTTGCTGGCATCTTGAAATCTATATTCACAGTAGATTCTTGAACGATGTTGGTAGGGTATGTGTAATAAATATTGAAGAATTCTACCGACTGGAATATCAAGAAAATAAGGCAGATAAGAAAAATAAAGGTCTTGAAAGTTCTCCACACAGCGGTTTTCTCCAAAACACAACTGCTATTAGTTAACTTCTGAGCAGATTCTTCTTCTGCAGTCGAAGATTCAGTGACTGTAATTTCAGTAGTTGAAAATACGATAATTCTATCCTCCTGGAAAAATTATTCAAAGTAAATACAGACACATATATGCAGGCGATTAAATTATCTCTGTATTGAAAATTTAATATTTAATAGAAAAAATTACTTTTTGTTGTAAAATTGAAATTTAGGTAATTATAAGAAAAGCTGTTGTGTTAACAACTGTTTGCCGTTTAATTTTCACCGTGTTATATGATGTCGTTTTTACTTACCAGAAAATCTGAAATGAAAAAAATCAAAATTAATGACCAAAAATTCATTCGCTTCAGATTGCTAATAGTTTTTAATATTGATGGCAATATTTCTTTTATGGTGGTATATTATTTCCTTTATTTTTTATAATTATTTTGCCTTTTCATTTTTTACATCTTTTTTCTGAACAAATGTCTGTATTGAAATGGTAGGTGTAAGCAATTATAATGAATTTAATCTCCTGAGATACTGGGAATTTTTAACTAAAAATTGAAAAAATTATAAGTATTATATGAAAAGTATGCACATAAAAACTTTAATATATATATATAGAATTAGGCAGAATAAAGAACAACTTATACTTTAGACAGAACAAAATCTAAACGGCTAGATAAAGGCTTCCCTCGGCAACACAAAATTAAGGTATTTGAGCCATATTTCCCACTTGTATAACTTAATTTGTACAGTTAGTATCTGGATTGTTGAATTATCGCCAGTTATCCTTTATATAG
>BGPR01031372.1:4253-18087 GCA_013235015.1 Araneus ventricosus | reverse complement strand
TTAATATTCTTATTTTCCTTAATATTCTTATTTTCCTTAATATTCTTTTTTCCTTAATACTCTTATTTCCTTAATATTCTTATTTCCTTGATATTCTTATTTTCCTTAATATACTTATTTCCTTGAGATTCTTATCATAAGGAATTGACGAGATGCTTTTAATCTGAATGGATGCTCTGCTTTTCAGGCCTTTACTGATCGATCCGCAGGGTCAGGCGAGCAAATGGGTGAAGAACATGGAGAAGGAGAATCTTTCTATTGTGAAGCTCACTGACCCGGATCTCCTGAGGACCCTGGAGAACAGCGTCCAGTTCGGATGGCCGGTGCTGCTGGAGGACGTGGGCGAAGAACTCGACCCCTCGCTGGAACCTCTGCTTCAGCGCAAGACGTTCAAACACGGTAAGAAGTACATGCTGGTGAGATGTTAAACGAAACTCTAGATTAGCTGCACACACATCGATTTCGATCAAACGGGAAAAAATTAGGATCATAGGAAAATTGATTAAATATTTTCCAAAACCTATGCGAATTTGTTCTTTCTTTCGTATCGAAACTTTGTATCGAGCTATATAAGTAGTTTAATAATGATGCATATATACAGTGAAATTTTTAGTGCATAGTTTGCAGGGATTATTTTGTATAGTAGCATCCAAGTAGCCATTTTAGTTTATGCTAATTTGTATATTACTTTTTCAAGTAAACTAGTTGGTGTGTTATCTTTATATATAAAAGGCAAATACTATGACTCACTCTTCACGAAATCTCCCAAACCACTAGGACTAGAAACTTGAAATTTGGCAGGCGGTTACTTCTTGGGGAGTAGGTGTTTATCAAGAAAGGATTTTTCGAAATTTTAATTCCAATTTCAATTATTTAAAAATTACTTAAAATTTTAACGTTTTTCCAGAATAACTTGGGATCCTATTATCAAAAAACACCATGTTTACATCATCTTAAAGATAAAAAAAATTATCTTTTCAATGACACCAATCTTATTTCCATGCAGCATTTTGTTCAATTTTAATTAATGTTTCGAAATATTTTAAAACATGAATTTTAACACTGTTTTTATTGTTGTAAATAAAATTCAAACCATCTCATTATTTCAGCAAATCTTTTATTCATGCGCTTTTGCAAATGTTACGGTTGTGATAGTATAAATTGTTTTCTTGGGAAATTAACTCCAAAGCAGAGTTTTCACTTTTGTATTCATTGCATTGCTGAAATATTTTATTGCACCTGCTTCAAAGTAATATTTTTATAAAGCATGACAACACATATTTGATTTCAGGTATGTTTTATTGTGTGTGAGGTACACTGAAATTATTTTCGCCCTTTCTTCAAGCATTTAATCTCATGCTTTCCTGTCATTTTAAATTTATGAGGCGTGAAACGCTTTCAAATTTTTGTATATTGCATTACAGGTAATTTTTTATTAAAATTTTGGTTAGGCTTGCCGCCAAACTTGAATTTCCTGAAGTGATAACTCATAAAATTTGGTATTCGAAACGCGAAATTACAGCCTGAAACTAGGAATTACAAAAAGGCAATTATGTACCTAATTTTTAAATTTTATTGTCTACCTCCTATACTCCCGACTCTTTTAAATGTCTATGAATTTTTTGCCGCCTCACTTTTTGTACCCACTGATTTACACGGGCCTCCAGCATGTTCGGCTTTCGTGACCATATTCAGCGTTAATCATTCTGCCGATCGATGCGTGATAGATGAATTGGGTGAAAGTTATTTGAAACTCAGTTTGTAAGTTGCCGCGATGCATCATACAGAATTGTATCGCTGGCATTTTAAATTTACGTCTTTAAATATTTTACTATCTGTCAAATACGATAAAATATTCAGTTTTTTGTTCATCTTTCCTGAGTTATCGCGGTTGAAACTGTGACGGGTAATATTATAATTAATGTAAAATACAAAAATAAAAACTAATTTAAACGGGCGAAGCAGCTGGTCGCCGAAGGCGGCTAGTCTTTTATATTTATTGAAATATTTTAAATGATATTTTAACATTATGTTAACAGGAAATTCAAGAGACCAAATAAAAATTCAAATTAACGACAAATTCTAATTAGAAACGTTCGAATTGGCCACGTTCTTGCATATTCTTGTTTAGGTTTTTCAAAAGCGATGTGTTTAACTCCTTTGCTTCCATCTGGCAGGTGGTATCGATATGGTTCAGTTGGGTGACTCCAGCATCGAATTCAACAAAGACTTTCGTCTGTACATCACTACAAAACTGCGGAACCCTCATTACCTGCCTGAGATTTCGACCAAGGTTTCTCTGATCAATTTCATGATAACACCAGAAGGTTTGGAAGACCAGCTTCTGGGAATTGTCGTCGCTCAAGAAAGGTATCTTTGTTCCATTCATCGTAATCTCATCCCGTGCCATTTTTGTAGAAAGTTTGGAAGCAATGAATATTGCCAAAACGGAGTAATCGTTTTCCATGCATGAAAATTCGATTTATCAAAATTTTAAACTCTTTTGTTAAAAGATTAAGCGATTCAATTCATGCTCTTGCAATGAATTGATTCAATTAATCTTTGAATGAATGAAATCTCCTAATCTTGAGCAATGAATTCTTACGGGAATTATCGTCGCTCAATCTTTATTCCATCCATCGTAATCTCATCCCTTGCCACTTCTGTAGAAAATTTGGAGCAATGAATATTGCCAAAAAGGAGTAATCGTTTTTCCATGCAAGAAAATTCGATTTATCAAAGTTTTGAACTCCTTTGTTAAAAGATTAATCGAGTCAATTCATGCCCTTGCACTGAATTGACTCGATTAATCTTTGAATAAATGAAATCTCCTAATTTTGAGCAATGAATTCTTATAGGAGAATTGTCGTCTCCCAATCTTTATTCCATTCATCGTAATCTCATCCCTTGCCACTTCTGTAGAAAATTTGGAAGCAATGAATATTGTCAAAACGGAGTAATAATTTCCCATGCATGAAAATTGGATTTATCAAAAATTTTGAACTGTTTTACTAAAAGATTAATCGAGTCGATTCATGCTCTTGCAATGGTATACGGGTATGATCCCGACAAGCCAAAATCCCAACAGATCCATATCTAAATTCAATTTTCCTTAATTGGATACCATTTTAATTAAATATTGCGCATCACTAATTAATAGTTGTAATCACTAAAACAGAAAACTTACTCCAATAATTGATATATAATGGAACATCTTTGTAGCATCTCTAAAAATGCGCCAGTATAAATACTCGTAGGCCTTTGAATAAACATAGAATGTGTCAGTTTTTTACTATAAAACCAATTTCCTAAATCTGCATTTCAAACTTTGACTGTTGTTTCAATCTGCTAATATTTATTGCATTGATAACATAGTTTATATGACTTATTGATTAAAACTATTAATTAGTACTAATAAATTGTAATACTTAATATTTAAAATGGTATTTAATTAATCCACACTATGCATAATTAAATATTATTACCGTTCTTCGATTAATTCCACGGATTTGGATATTGATTTGTCGAGAAATCAACCATGTCGGGATTACGACCAAGATCCTCTTGTGATGCACGTAAAATGTGATTCGCCATTTTAACTTTTGAACACACTAAAATCTTTCATGAGAAAAAACACCACTTTACAGTTTAAGAGTTATATTTGTCGTGTGACGTCAACTGCATTGACTCTATTATAGCATTGCTAATATAATAGCCCAGATCCTCCGGTAACGCTCTGACGTCACCAACAATCAAACTCTCGCCATAGCACTGCGAGACGTTAAACAGCATTATTTCATTGTTAGAGAACCTAAATTTCAGTCATTTTAAATTTAAAAGAGTAATGGTCGTTCTAATTTCAAATTTAATAGCTCTAAAATAGTGAAATAAAATTTTCTATCGATTGATATAAAATTTATCTCGCTATGATCAATAGTTCCCGAGAAATTTTAAATTATATTAATCCTATATTTCAAAATAATTTCCGTTTTTTAATAGAAAGTAGTAAATTACGTCAGTGGTATATCATGCGCGTGATATAGTTTGGACGCCAAATTGTATCTGAATGCAATCGTGTCGATGTTGTTTTCTTGCCAAGAATTAAATTAGCCATCAGTGACGTGAATCTACCATTCGTTCTCAACCGCCGCCAGTTCCCGTTAATTCCAGCTTACACGATGACTATCAACAAATCGCAGGGGCAAACTTTCGATCATGTTGGAATTTACCTCGATGAGCCTGTCTTTTCACATGGACAGCTCTATGTTGCACTTTCAAGGTCTAGGATTCCCCATCACGTTAAAATCTACACAAAGACATCTGAAGTACAAGGAAAATTATTCAACAACGAAAAATACTTCACACGGAATGTCGTTTACCAAGATCTTTTTTGAATAAAGAAATATTTAAATACTATGTAAATAAAAAAAAAATTCCTGTCATAAAACGTACGTTTATTTTATTTGTTTTCAATCAATGTTAAACATTTCTCTCGCATATATATCTATTTAAACACGCCAAATTTGAAGGGAAATCTCTCGAATGAAGAAACAATTTGCACCCGTCAAACTATGACGGGTGATTTTCTAGTTGTAAGAGAGCGATTGAAATTCGCAAATAATGATGATAATTGAGAATTGTGTGTTTAGAATATTTTCTATATCTCTCACCCACATTTATCTCAGGAACTTCAATGATTATATTATTATAGATTTTCATCTTCTTTTCAAATAGTTAACAGGTTCCTCGATGCTTAGTTTTCATCTATTTTCGTGATTGCAACTCTAGGTTTTTTAAAACTGAACCTCATTTGGTTAGTGTGCAAGAAATTCGGTATTTTCTCTCTCTCTCTCTCTGTCAAATGAATCCCTCTGTTTGATTTGATGAATAGCTAACAGCCTGTTCACCACAATTGGCTACTTCTGATTTGATTTGATTAACTTTTAAAATTTGAAATCAGTTCTTAAGTGCAGGATCATCGAAAAAGGTTGGACACATTTAAAAATAATCATATATAATGATCAAAATCATATCTACAGTACCGCCAGAGTGATGAGAAAATAGCCGATCTTTATATCAAAAATTTTTATTTGGCTATCTTATATATTAAAATTCGAACGTCAACAGACGGATGTATGTATGTATGTCCTTCTATCTTCTCACGAACCACTGAATCCTGAAACTAGCCAGCCGTAAGTACCAAAAGATGGAAAATAATCCAAGGAATCCATTTCGACTATTTAAATTCCGAAATTGTAGTTAAAAAGATATTAATTAGAAACGTCAAAATTAATGAATTGACGTGCTGCCATCTATTGGCAGCATGGTGAATTCATTCATGGTGGATTCTTTTTTTATTTCCCTATTATTAGTTTTCGCATCCGGTATTACATTTTTTTTTATTTTACGGAAGTTGGTATTTCTTTTTGAGCGAGCTTCTGTTTTTTTTTTCATTATTATTCAAATACGGGTAAGACGAAAATATATGTTTCTGGTGTTTAATTTATCAGTTTGGTGTACTATTAAATCGTCTATCGTTTCTGCTTTTTATTTCGTTTTATTTTTTCTTTTGCAAAACAAATATCATGATAATCTGTTTTAATTTATAAGCATAAGAATTCTCGCGTTTTCATTCAAACCAAACTGCTTTAAGGTAGCAAAAGGGCTAAAACTGAAAGTTTTAATCCAACAAGAGAGGATTCAAAACAGATTTACCTTTGTTGGGGTAGCTCAGTGACAATATTTGTAGGAAAAAAACAGAGTAGGGCATATGAAAAAATGTGGATTCCGAGAAAAACTGGGTTATTACACTGTAAAAAAAATCCCGTAAAATTTACGGTTTTAAACCGGCAGCTGGGTTGGTTGTGCAAAACCGTAAAAGTTACGAAGTAAATCCGTAGGCACAACGGTTTTTTACCGTACAGGGACAAGTTTTTTCCGTAAAAGTTACGAAGTAAATCCGTAGTCGCAACGGTTTTTTACCGTATGAGATCAAGTTTTCTCGTTAAAAATTAAATCATCGAAGTAAGTGACGTCATCGACTGAGTTGAGTTGTTTTCTCCTTCTGTTCGAGTTGAGTTGAAACGTGCTGATGTGTATTATCGATTAGGAATATTAATTAATCAAGGCTTTATTATTAATTTCAATTAATCTAATTTTTGATTGAACTTACTTGGACGATTTCGATGCAAAATGGTGACAAAACGTCGAACTCCTCCGAGCCGGGGATAGAAACTGCGTTCATAGAAACAAAAGGCAGTCGCTCTAACCACTAGACCACCTGAGACTTCAGAAAATTAAGTAAAAATAATCTATTTGAGTTTTAAAGTCACTATAGCTCTAGTGGCGCCACCTAGTGGTGTAAAAATCAACTATTGCCAGAACACGTGTTTTAAGGTTAGCTTTCATGAGTGAAAACAGGTTACTGCAACATGTGTAAACAATAGCGGAGATGGAACCCTATTAAAAACATGAAATGAATGCAGTAAAATTACATTTAAGAAAAGGGAAAGTTATACGGAAAGCAATACCGTATGACGAAAAATAGAATTTGAACTGACGTTTTTAAACCGTTTATGGCTGGAGCGGTAAACGAGGAAAACCGTTTTGTCAACAAAACAGCTTTAAACCGTCAAATATACGGAAAAAGTCCGGGAAAAAACCGGATATTTTTTACAGTGTAACTATAAGGTAATGGATTTAAAAATTTTAATTAAACAATATAGGATTCAAAGGATTTTTTACGTTTTGGGGGGAACGTAACGTTTACGTTAGCGACAATATGGGTAAAAAAAACGGAGCCGGCATATGAAAAAATATGGATCCCTAGGCCTCACGTGATCTCACTCCTCTCCGCCCGGGAATATCCCATTATTCAAGATAGCCCGTGCGACGGTGGGCCATGCAGCTAGTTTACAAAAGAAACCATGTTTAGTCTTACATGAAAATTCGAAGAACTGAACTTTTAAGCTCGAAAGAGAACTCAATCACAATCATTCACATTACATGCAATCTGCACCTGAAGAAATAAACCGTCGCAAATAATTAATAAAGCCGTCTTAGCTTAGTATTTAAAATATAAGACTGAAATTTCGTTACACTACTTAACATAAACAATCCTTTTGTTATGTTGTTCAGAATTACTCCGAATAGAAGGAGTGCGCTCGAAATCTACATCGTTTGTTTATTGCCGTCCGGGAGACATTTTTATTTCCACATTTCCCATTTCTATAAACTGCTTATACTACCGTTTTATGCTCATCACATTCGGCTTTGTCAGAATTTTGGACATTCAGATTTCGACGCTGTCAGACGCTTGCAGGATTTCGGCTGTCAGAATTTCGATTGACGCAATACGCTTCAAATTCTTCTGGTTTCGGAGCCTTCTCCCAACGTGTCTATTCTGGTACCCCCGGTTGGGTTGGGTTGGGAGACATCACTTTCTCCGCACGTTAACAACGGGAAAAGTGACGTCTCCCAACCCAACCGTTGGTACCAGAATAGACCCCCAAGTTTCAAAGAAATAGCGATAACTAGTTGCTACCGCGGAGAGCACCTGCGCTCGGTGATACGCATAACATGATTTTCCTGACGCTTCTTGAGCTAAACTGGCGATTCAGCTCTCCAAGAAAATTCGCCAAGACAAAAAAAATCGCCAAGTTGTGTGCGCATAACAGAAAAGTAGCCAATGTACGATGTTCATAATAGTAAGTTCCATGGTGTTCACTTCAATTTGTGAATTGACGCAACTTTATATCCGCTGACTTAAACTATTTTGACGTTGATGTAAAGGTTCTCTGGCTCGCCTAAGCCCATCTGCTTCATTTCTAACTGGTCTCTGTTGAATAATTTCATTCAAAGTTTCCTTATATTGTGAGAAATATTGTGAATTCTTCATCTAAATTTTTTTTTCGAGAAAAGGTCATTTTACACAGAACGAATATAGTAACAAGCTATGACTATGAAGTGATGCCTAATACGGCTACCAGTTTTGTTCTGTAAACAAACCTATTGTTGCCATCGGGCAAAGAGAAATAAACCTCTTTTCCGTGCCACTTAGCGTTTTATATATATAGTGTGCCCGCTAAAGTCCGTTGTCACCCCAATAATTTCTGAACGGCAAGAGCTATAGTCATAAAAGTGGGGTCTAGGTATAGTAAAGTTGTCATGCGCTATGCAAGGAAACCGCTTAAAGCGCCACCTGGCGGCAAAATTCGGAGTTAGCGTTCTTATCTCAAAAACAGTGCGGTATACGGGAAAAAAGTAAATTACAAAGTTGTTAAGCATCATTGATTTAGTAAGAGAAGACACCTTCCGTACAGTAATGTTAAAAATAGAAGGCGCTAAATGCATATTTGTTTCGTTCGCAACTCCCAAAATTGTAACGCGGAAGAAAAGAGAAAAGGAAGGACGTAATACCCGATTTTCTAGAGGATTTGCCGTTGAGTGACCTCCGGAATGTATGGTTCCAACACGACGGCGCCCCTCCACACAAGGTATGAAGTGTCCAACAGAACATTCGGGACACATTCCAGCAACATCGGTATGGTGTTGCGTAGAATGACCTCTACGTTCACCTGACCAGAACCCATTGGTCTTTTTTCTGTGGGGATAGATCAAACAAGTGTATGCAACCCTCCACCAACATTTCAGGAACTTCGAAACCGTATTACGGATGCTTGTGCCAGCGTGTCACCTGCCATGCTGTACAATGTGCAGCGGGAAGTGCAGTCCCGTGTCCAGATGTGTATTGTTGCTAAAGGACACCATTTTGAGCATGACAGATAGATGAGCCTCATTTCCGGCAAGTGCAGTTTTGTTCAACGCGATCAAACAAATGCGCGTTTTGTGCTTTTCATTTGCATCATTTTTGTGCGCTAGATGTTTTTTGTAATAAATCGATGATGCTGAACAACTTTGTAATTGGCTTTTTTCCCTGCATTTCGTACCGTTGTTGAGATAAGAACACTAACTCCGAATTTTGCAGCCAGGTGGCGCTGAAAGCGGTTTCCTTGCGTAACGCATGGCAACTTTACTATCCTAGACACCACTTTTATGACTATAGCTCTTGCCGTTCAGAAATTACAGGGGTGGCAACAGACTTTAGCGGGCACACTGTATATAGATTTATTTAAGACGAATAGGACGTCTCTTTGCGTACTTGCACTGCAAGTTAGTTGTAATGACTGTTTGTGTCGTCGAGGACTAACGTGCGTCGTCTCTCGTCAGGCCCGACCTCGAAGAGGCCCGGCAGCAGCTGATCGTGCAGACGGCGGCCAATAAGAAGTCCCTCCAGGAGCTGGAGGACAAGATCCTCTTCACCCTCGCGCAATCCGAAGGCAGCAACATCCTCGAAAACGAAGAGGCCACAGAAGTGCTAGACTCGTCCAAATTTCTCGTCGACGACATCAAAGCGAAGCAAAAGGTAAATTTTTCGAATACATTGTTATTACGATTACTAATCCACCGGGAGGCAACCTACTAGATAAGGTTTCCGATAATACAAAATCGGTAAACCTGGAGTTTAGGGTGCGTACTATTTTCTCGCCAATTTTCTTTGGCGCAATTCTATTTGCCGTCGCCAAACGTGATGTTAGACAGTGAGACAATGATGTTTATCTATGGAAAAATTTTGTAAAGAAATACCCTCAAAGGAGGGGGATTGAGATTTTATGTTAAGAAAATTTAGAAATTGTTGGAAAATTTAGTACAGTAATGTTAAAAATAGAAGGCGTTAAATGCATATTTGTTTGGTTCGCAACTCCCAAAATTATAACGCGACATAACGATGAAGAAAAGAGAAAAGAAAGGACGTAATATCCGATTTTCTAGAGGATTTGCCATTGAGTGGCCCTTAATGTATGGTTCCAACACGACGGTGCCCCTCCGCACAAGGTATCAAGTGCCCAACGGTACATTCGGGAACCGACCAGATAAGGTTTCCGGTAATACAAAGCCGGTAAACCTGGAGTTTAGGGTACGTACTATTTTCTCGCCAATTTCCTTTGGCGCAATTTTATTTGCTGTCACCAAACACTGTTTAGGATGCGCAGTTTTTTATAGGTCTCCTGCGCATTCGTTGCCTACGGCATCTCAGAACGAGAGATTGAGCACGCAATGCCTTAGGCATTACAAGTTGTGCACCGGGAAAATTTTTTTGACTTATAAAAGCATCAGCGGTTTCGCTTTCAGCAAAGCGGGCAAAAGCTTCGCTGTTTTCATTGTGAAACGAAACACGCAGGGAAAGCACGAACACAGGAAAAACACGACGTCTGAAGACGATGAAACGTAGCAAGGGAACCATTGTTTCCAGAAAAAACATTCCTTGTTCGATATAAGCCATAATCAGCAACACAGAGAAAGAGAATCAGCAAATTAAATGAACGAAAATCTTCAGAAGAGAAGCGAACGGTTATTGTAAAAATCGTTTGGTAAATGATCAAGAATTCCAAACGAAGAATTATTCAAATTCGTAAGCCGACCAATAAAAGCGAAGAGAGCAGACAGTGGACCAATGGAAATGAGGCGAAATTAAGGACATGCGCCGTAGATCGGTAAACAATCACTGTCGGCGCATGCGCAAACGACGCCGAAAAAATTTTCAACTCGTATCCAAAATAAATTTTTTGGCACTCTCTCTCTTGGCGAGAAACAGTTGTCGAGCTTAAAGGAAACGAAGTGAGTATACACTAGGGTGGATCGAAAATTCAAAGTGTGGATAAAATAATCGGCATAGGGTGCAAAAGTTGTCTTTTAAGTGTACTAGCATATATGCAGAATTTTTTCAACTTTGTTTAATATCTTCCGGTGCCCCAAGACGCTTAAATATTTGCTAAAAAACGTTTTTTTATGCAAATTTCGAATTAAAAATTAAAAATGTGTTAAAGAAACGATTTTACAGGGTGGAACGTAGAGGAAAGGGCAAAGGAATGATAAAAAAATATTAACAAAAATTGGAAAATTAACGCACTGAAAAAATATCGTGTTTGTTCGATATCATATTTTGTAAGTGTACACACACAAATTTCGATACACGTAAATTCCAAAAAGACATGAAAATTCTACTTGCTGAGCGATTGTTTATAAAAGATCGAATATTAGAAAGGAAAATGGTTATTGGAGAAGTGGAAGTAATTGCTACTGTAAAAAAGAGAAATGGAAAAAGAAAACAGATGGAAGACAAAAGAATAAAACATAAAATGGTTAAAACTGATGCTGATGCTACTCATGCTCAATCGATGGAGCTACTTGAACTCAACACTATGTCTTCGTCCTTGTATACAGATACGGATGTAATTACCTTGGAATATCAATCATAAAATTGTTTAGATTTCCCTACCTTAGCAATGGATGTGATCGATACGGAATTTCAGATAGAACAGCTACTTCATTTGCCAGTGCTGTTCTACAAGACATTGGAATTGTACACGAAGGAGAGGCTTCGCATGTGATAGATCGCAAAAAAATTCGTAGACAGCGTAAAAAGCTTTAAAATGCAGTTGCAAAGTCTACTAAGTTAACAGTGTCTCGATCTCTTTTAACCGGATTATATTTCGATGGGAGAAAAGACAACACAAAAGTGCTAATTAAGAAGGACACAAAGTACACCCAAAGACCACGAAGGAGGAGCATTATACTCTTGTACACGAACCTACCTTTGCATATCGGACATGTTACTGCTACAACAGGAGGAGCTAAAGCCATAAAAGAAGCAATACTCAATTTTTTGGAACACATAATATGCAATTAAATGGGCTAACAGTAATTGGATGCGATGGAACAAATGTTAATACTGAGCACAAGGGAGGTATTATTCGCTTGATGGAACTGGTCTCAATAGACCATTACAATGGTGAAATTGTTTGCTTCAAACAAATGAGTTACCTCTCCGTATTCTACTAAATTCTTTGGATGGTGCAAGAACTGGTCCTAAAGAATTTTGTCGACCACTTGGTAAAGCAATCAAAACTTTCGAAGCTACCTGTAGCTCCTTTTTCTCCAATAAGTGTGGAGAATATGCCACATAACATAGATAGAATGGTTCTCAGCAATATCTATATGATATTTGCCTACCGATATCATGCGGTGAATGTTATTCTGACCTGGCATTAAGAAAGCCTGGTCCAGTTGTTCACTCAAGGTGGCTAAAAATTGCAGGTAGAATTTTAAGGTAATATGCAGTCACAGAAAAACCATCTCACAATCTTATTATTCTTGCAACATATATTATGAAGGTATATGCAACCGGTATGGTTCCATATCAAGACAAAGCCCTCCATAACAGAAGGAGCGCTGCATATTTGGAGACTTATTTCATTTTTTAGATATTTGGAACCCAATTTAAGAAATATAGTACACACTTTTATTCAACGAAATAGCTACTTATGTCTTCCAGAAAATTTGCTATTGTCAATTCTCACAGATAACAGAGAGAATATAAGGTCTTTAGCACTACGAAAACTAATTTCTGCTAGAAATGAAAACAGAGGATCATCAGATTAAGAATTTTTCAAGTACCAAAAATAGACTTTAAAACAAAGGATTTTTTTTGCACTTATTAACTGGCAACGAGTTGGACATTTGAACCACCTCTTTTGATGAATGTGCCATTTAAAGAAATAGGGGACATGGTAAAAGTTAGACGGAGGAATGGTGAAAATATACATGCTATACCCAAGTTGTAGAAAGATGTTTCCGCGTAGTGTCTGAAGCGTCCGAGAGTGTATATGGAGAAGAGAAGAGGCACGGCTTCATATTGAATAGGATACAATCAAGAAGTCTTATCACGCATTATAATACAAAAAAAGATTACATCCTTTAGAAATATGTAAATCTTCAAACTAATAGAATTAAAAAATCTATGATTAAGTTCACTTTTTATAAGTTTTGTGAATTATTGCTTTGACTATTAAATTTATACTTCATGCATTATTATAAAATTATAATTATTTATAAGTTTATACTTTAATACTTGAATAATCCGCCAATTTTTCAAAGATTTTTCATTAATTCACAATTTTTATTAGATATTTGTAAAAATGTCAATTTTTAACTTTTGGGGGGCTTTCGGGCCACCAGAAGATATGAATGAACTTTAATAATAATAAAAAAAGTAAACTAATATACCCAAAACAAAACTTTCTTACCCGGCACTAAAGGAAATTTTGAAAATATCTTTTTATAAATTTCCCCCAAAAAATGTCATTTTTAACTATTTTTGGGGCACTGGAAGATATGAATGGATTTCAATAAAAAAGTATATGTAGACTAATATACCCAAGACACAACTTTCCCGCCCCATGCCAAAAACAATTTCAAAAAAAAAAATTTTTTCCTATACTTTTCGATCCACCCTAGTATACACCCTAAACTCCAGGTTAACCACAAAACCCTCTTAGCGTAAAGATGAATTACAGAAATGTCTTAATTGCTGGTGGAAGCGAGAAAAGTCTTTCTTAATTTATGCAATGAAAATTGATTAAATTCAAAACGAAATGCAATGTTTTTGTTTGTCCACCAAGTTTATAGTGAGATAAAACAGGAGGCCTGATTGAATTACTACACAGATAGCAAACGTATTACTAATATAATAGCCTAGATCTGTCTCTCGGTAACGCTCTGACGGTACCAACAATAAAACTCGCGCCATAGCACTCCGAGACGTTAAACAACATTATTTCATTGTTAGAGCACCTAAATTTCAGTAATTTTAAATTTAAAAGAGTAATTGTCGTTCTAATTTCAAATTTAATAGTTCTAAAATAGTGAAATAAAATTTTCTATCGATTGATATAAAATTTTATTTCACTATTTTAGAACTATTAAATTTGAAATT
>BGPR01031371.1:4253-18087 GCA_013235015.1 Araneus ventricosus | reverse complement strand
TTAATATTCTTATTTTCCTTAATATTCTTATTTTCCTTAATATTCTTTTTTCCTTAATACTCTTATTTCCTTAATATTCTTATTTCCTTGATATTCTTATTTTCCTTAATATACTTATTTCCTTGAGATTCTTATCATAAGGAATTGACGAGATGCTTTTAATCTGAATGGATGCTCTGCTTTTCAGGCCTTTACTGATCGATCCGCAGGGTCAGGCGAGCAAATGGGTGAAGAACATGGAGAAGGAGAATCTTTCTATTGTGAAGCTCACTGACCCGGATCTCCTGAGGACCCTGGAGAACAGCGTCCAGTTCGGATGGCCGGTGCTGCTGGAGGACGTGGGCGAAGAACTCGACCCCTCGCTGGAACCTCTGCTTCAGCGCAAGACGTTCAAACACGGTAAGAAGTACATGCTGGTGAGATGTTAAACGAAACTCTAGATTAGCTGCACACACATCGATTTCGATCAAACGGGAAAAAATTAGGATCATAGGAAAATTGATTAAATATTTTCCAAAACCTATGCGAATTTGTTCTTTCTTTCGTATCGAAACTTTGTATCGAGCTATATAAGTAGTTTAATAATGATGCATATATACAGTGAAATTTTTAGTGCATAGTTTGCAGGGATTATTTTGTATAGTAGCATCCAAGTAGCCATTTTAGTTTATGCTAATTTGTATATTACTTTTTCAAGTAAACTAGTTGGTGTGTTATCTTTATATATAAAAGGCAAATACTATGACTCACTCTTCACGAAATCTCCCAAACCACTAGGACTAGAAACTTGAAATTTGGCAGGCGGTTACTTCTTGGGGAGTAGGTGTTTATCAAGAAAGGATTTTTCGAAATTTTAATTCCAATTTCAATTATTTAAAAATTACTTAAAATTTTAACGTTTTTCCAGAATAACTTGGGATCCTATTATCAAAAAACACCATGTTTACATCATCTTAAAGATAAAAAAAATTATCTTTTCAATGACACCAATCTTATTTCCATGCAGCATTTTGTTCAATTTTAATTAATGTTTCGAAATATTTTAAAACATGAATTTTAACACTGTTTTTATTGTTGTAAATAAAATTCAAACCATCTCATTATTTCAGCAAATCTTTTATTCATGCGCTTTTGCAAATGTTACGGTTGTGATAGTATAAATTGTTTTCTTGGGAAATTAACTCCAAAGCAGAGTTTTCACTTTTGTATTCATTGCATTGCTGAAATATTTTATTGCACCTGCTTCAAAGTAATATTTTTATAAAGCATGACAACACATATTTGATTTCAGGTATGTTTTATTGTGTGTGAGGTACACTGAAATTATTTTCGCCCTTTCTTCAAGCATTTAATCTCATGCTTTCCTGTCATTTTAAATTTATGAGGCGTGAAACGCTTTCAAATTTTTGTATATTGCATTACAGGTAATTTTTTATTAAAATTTTGGTTAGGCTTGCCGCCAAACTTGAATTTCCTGAAGTGATAACTCATAAAATTTGGTATTCGAAACGCGAAATTACAGCCTGAAACTAGGAATTACAAAAAGGCAATTATGTACCTAATTTTTAAATTTTATTGTCTACCTCCTATACTCCCGACTCTTTTAAATGTCTATGAATTTTTTGCCGCCTCACTTTTTGTACCCACTGATTTACACGGGCCTCCAGCATGTTCGGCTTTCGTGACCATATTCAGCGTTAATCATTCTGCCGATCGATGCGTGATAGATGAATTGGGTGAAAGTTATTTGAAACTCAGTTTGTAAGTTGCCGCGATGCATCATACAGAATTGTATCGCTGGCATTTTAAATTTACGTCTTTAAATATTTTACTATCTGTCAAATACGATAAAATATTCAGTTTTTTGTTCATCTTTCCTGAGTTATCGCGGTTGAAACTGTGACGGGTAATATTATAATTAATGTAAAATACAAAAATAAAAACTAATTTAAACGGGCGAAGCAGCTGGTCGCCGAAGGCGGCTAGTCTTTTATATTTATTGAAATATTTTAAATGATATTTTAACATTATGTTAACAGGAAATTCAAGAGACCAAATAAAAATTCAAATTAACGACAAATTCTAATTAGAAACGTTCGAATTGGCCACGTTCTTGCATATTCTTGTTTAGGTTTTTCAAAAGCGATGTGTTTAACTCCTTTGCTTCCATCTGGCAGGTGGTATCGATATGGTTCAGTTGGGTGACTCCAGCATCGAATTCAACAAAGACTTTCGTCTGTACATCACTACAAAACTGCGGAACCCTCATTACCTGCCTGAGATTTCGACCAAGGTTTCTCTGATCAATTTCATGATAACACCAGAAGGTTTGGAAGACCAGCTTCTGGGAATTGTCGTCGCTCAAGAAAGGTATCTTTGTTCCATTCATCGTAATCTCATCCCGTGCCATTTTTGTAGAAAGTTTGGAAGCAATGAATATTGCCAAAACGGAGTAATCGTTTTCCATGCATGAAAATTCGATTTATCAAAATTTTAAACTCTTTTGTTAAAAGATTAAGCGATTCAATTCATGCTCTTGCAATGAATTGATTCAATTAATCTTTGAATGAATGAAATCTCCTAATCTTGAGCAATGAATTCTTACGGGAATTATCGTCGCTCAATCTTTATTCCATCCATCGTAATCTCATCCCTTGCCACTTCTGTAGAAAATTTGGAGCAATGAATATTGCCAAAAAGGAGTAATCGTTTTTCCATGCAAGAAAATTCGATTTATCAAAGTTTTGAACTCCTTTGTTAAAAGATTAATCGAGTCAATTCATGCCCTTGCACTGAATTGACTCGATTAATCTTTGAATAAATGAAATCTCCTAATTTTGAGCAATGAATTCTTATAGGAGAATTGTCGTCTCCCAATCTTTATTCCATTCATCGTAATCTCATCCCTTGCCACTTCTGTAGAAAATTTGGAAGCAATGAATATTGTCAAAACGGAGTAATAATTTCCCATGCATGAAAATTGGATTTATCAAAAATTTTGAACTGTTTTACTAAAAGATTAATCGAGTCGATTCATGCTCTTGCAATGGTATACGGGTATGATCCCGACAAGCCAAAATCCCAACAGATCCATATCTAAATTCAATTTTCCTTAATTGGATACCATTTTAATTAAATATTGCGCATCACTAATTAATAGTTGTAATCACTAAAACAGAAAACTTACTCCAATAATTGATATATAATGGAACATCTTTGTAGCATCTCTAAAAATGCGCCAGTATAAATACTCGTAGGCCTTTGAATAAACATAGAATGTGTCAGTTTTTTACTATAAAACCAATTTCCTAAATCTGCATTTCAAACTTTGACTGTTGTTTCAATCTGCTAATATTTATTGCATTGATAACATAGTTTATATGACTTATTGATTAAAACTATTAATTAGTACTAATAAATTGTAATACTTAATATTTAAAATGGTATTTAATTAATCCACACTATGCATAATTAAATATTATTACCGTTCTTCGATTAATTCCACGGATTTGGATATTGATTTGTCGAGAAATCAACCATGTCGGGATTACGACCAAGATCCTCTTGTGATGCACGTAAAATGTGATTCGCCATTTTAACTTTTGAACACACTAAAATCTTTCATGAGAAAAAACACCACTTTACAGTTTAAGAGTTATATTTGTCGTGTGACGTCAACTGCATTGACTCTATTATAGCATTGCTAATATAATAGCCCAGATCCTCCGGTAACGCTCTGACGTCACCAACAATCAAACTCTCGCCATAGCACTGCGAGACGTTAAACAGCATTATTTCATTGTTAGAGAACCTAAATTTCAGTAATTTTAAATTTAAAAGAGTAATGGTCGTTCTACTTTCAAATTTAATAGCTCTAAAAGAGTGAAATAAAATTCTCTATCGATTGATATAAAATTTATCTCGCTATGATCAATAGTTCCCAAAAAATTTTAAATTATATTAATCCTATATTTCAAATTAATTTCCGTTTTTTAATAGAAAGTAGTAAATTACGTCAGTGGTATATCATGCGCGTGATATAGTTTGGACGCCAAATTGTATCTGAATGCAATCGTGGCGATGTTGTTTTCTTGCCAAGAATTAAATTAGCCATCAGTGACGTGAATCTACCATTCGTTCTCAACCGCCGCCAGTTCCCGTTAATTCCAGCTTACACGATGACTATCAACAAATCGCAGGGGCAAACTTTCGATCATGTTGGGATTTACCTCGATGAGTCTGTCTTTTCACATGGACAGCCCTATGTTGCACTTTCAAGTTCTAGGATTCCCCATCACGTTAAAATCTACACAAAGACATCTGAAGTACAAGGAAAATTATTCAACAACGAAAAATACTTCACACGGAATGTCGTTTACCAAGATCTTTTTTGAATAAAGAAATATTTAAATACTATGTAAATAAAAAAAAAATTCCTGTCATAAAACGTACGTTTATTTTATTTGTTTTCAATCAATGTTAAACATTTCTCTCGCATATATATCTATTTAAACACGCCAAATTTGAAGGGAAATCTCTCGAATGAAGAAACAATTTGCACCCGTCAAACTATGACGGGTGATTTTCTAGTTGTAAGAGAGCGATTGAAATTCGCAAATAATGATGATAATTGAGAATTGTGTGTTTAGAATATTTTCTATATCTCTCACCCACATTTATCTCAGGAACTTCAATGATTATATTATTATAGATTTTCATCTTCTTTTCAAATAGTTAACAGGTTCCTCGATGCTTAGTTTTCATCTATTTTCGTGATTGCAACTCTAGGTTTTTTAAAACTGAACCTCATTTGGTTAGTGTGCAAGAAATTCGGTATTTTCTCTCTCTCTCTCTCTGTCAAATGAATCCCTCTGTTTGATTTGATGAATAGCTAACAGCCTGTTCACCACAATTGGCTACTTCTGATTTGATTTGATTAACTTTTAAAATTTGAAATCAGTTCTTAAGTGCAGGATCATCGAAAAAGGTTGGACACATTTAAAAATAATCATATATAATGATCAAAATCATATCTACAGTACCGCCAGAGTGATGAGAAAATAGCCGATCTTTATATCAAAAATTTTTATTTGGCTATCTTATATATTAAAATTCGAACGTCAACAGACGGATGTATGTATGTATGTCCTTCTATCTTCTCACGAACCACTGAATCCTGAAACTAGCCAGCCGTAAGTACCAAAAGATGGAAAATAATCCAAGGAATCCATTTCGACTATTTAAATTCCGAAATTGTAGTTAAAAAGATATTAATTAGAAACGTCAAAATTAATGAATTGACGTGCTGCCATCTATTGGCAGCATGGTGAATTCATTCATGGTGGATTCTTTTTTTATTTCCCTATTATTAGTTTTCGCATCCGGTATTACATTTTTTTTTATTTTACGGAAGTTGGTATTTCTTTTTGAGCGAGCTTCTGTTTTTTTTTTCATTATTATTCAAATACGGGTAAGACGAAAATATATGTTTCTGGTGTTTAATTTATCAGTTTGGTGTACTATTAAATCGTCTATCGTTTCTGCTTTTTATTTCGTTTTATTTTTTCTTTTGCAAAACAAATATCATGATAATCTGTTTTAATTTATAAGCATAAGAATTCTCGCGTTTTCATTCAAACCAAACTGCTTTAAGGTAGCAAAAGGGCTAAAACTGAAAGTTTTAATCCAACAAGAGAGGATTCAAAACAGATTTACCTTTGTTGGGGTAGCTCAGTGACAATATTTGTAGGAAAAAAACAGAGTAGGGCATATGAAAAAATGTGGATTCCGAGAAAAACTGGGTTATTACACTGTAAAAAAAATCCCGTAAAATTTACGGTTTTAAACCGGCAGCTGGGTTGGTTGTGCAAAACCGTAAAAGTTACGAAGTAAATCCGTAGGCACAACGGTTTTTTACCGTACAGGGACAAGTTTTTTCCGTAAAAGTTACGAAGTAAATCCGTAGTCGCAACGGTTTTTTACCGTATGAGATCAAGTTTTCTCGTTAAAAATTAAATCATCGAAGTAAGTGACGTCATCGACTGAGTTGAGTTGTTTTCTCCTTCTGTTCGAGTTGAGTTGAAACGTGCTGATGTGTATTATCGATTAGGAATATTAATTAATCAAGGCTTTATTATTAATTTCAATTAATCTAATTTTTGATTGAACTTACTTGGACGATTTCGATGCAAAATGGTGACAAAACGTCGAACTCCTCCGAGCCGGGGATAGAAACTGCGTTCATAGAAACAAAAGGCAGTCGCTCTAACCACTAGACCACCTGAGACTTCAGAAAATTAAGTAAAAATAATCTATTTGAGTTTTAAAGTCACTATAGCTCTAGTGGCGCCACCTAGTGGTGTAAAAATCAACTATTGCCAGAACACGTGTTTTAAGGTTAGCTTTCATGAGTGAAAACAGGTTACTGCAACATGTGTAAACAATAGCGGAGATGGAACCCTATTAAAAACATGAAATGAATGCAGTAAAATTACATTTAAGAAAAGGGAAAGTTATACGGAAAGCAATACCGTATGACGAAAAATAGAATTTGAACTGACGTTTTTAAACCGTTTATGGCTGGAGCGGTAAACGAGGAAAACCGTTTTGTCAACAAAACAGCTTTAAACCGTCAAATATACGGAAAAAGTCCGGGAAAAAACCGGATATTTTTTACAGTGTAACTATAAGGTAATGGATTTAAAAATTTTAATTAAACAATATAGGATTCAAAGGATTTTTTACGTTTTGGGGGGAACGTAACGTTTACGTTAGCGACAATATGGGTAAAAAAAACGGAGCCGGCATATGAAAAAATATGGATCCCTAGGCCTCACGTGATCTCACTCCTCTCCGCCCGGGAATATCCCATTATTCAAGATAGCCCGTGCGACGGTGGGCCATGCAGCTAGTTTACAAAAGAAACCATGTTTAGTCTTACATGAAAATTCGAAGAACTGAACTTTTAAGCTCGAAAGAGAACTCAATCACAATCATTCACATTACATGCAGTCTGCGCCTTAAGAAATAAACCGTCGCAAATAATTAATAAAGCCGTCTTAGCTCAGTATTTAAAATATAAGACCGAAATTTCGTTACACTACTTAACATAAACAATCCTTTCGTTATGTTGTTTAGAATTATTCCGAATAGAAGGAGTGCGCTCGAAATCTACATCGCTTGTTTATTGCCGTCCGGGAGACATTTTTATTTCCACATTTCCCATTTCTATAAACTGCTTGTACCACCGTTTTATGCTCGTCACATTCGGCCTTGTCAGAATTTTGGACATTCAGATTTCGACGCTGTCAGACGCTTGCAGGATTTCGGCTGTCAGAATTTCGATTGACGCAATACGCTTCAAATTCTTCTGGTTTCGGAGCCTTCTCCCAACGTGTCTATTCTGGTACCCCCGGTTGGGTTGGGTTGGGAGACATCACTTTCTCCGCACGTTAACAACGGGAAAAGTGACGTCTCCCAACCCAACCGTTGGTACCAGAATAGACCCCCAAGTTTCAAAGAAATAGCGATAACTAGTTGCTCCCGCGGAGAGCACCTGCGCTCGGTGATACGCATAAAATGATTTTCCTGACGCTTCCTGAGCTAAACTGGCGATTCAGCACTCCAAGAAAATTCGCCAAGACAAAAAAAATCGCCAAGTTGTGTGCGCATAACAGAAAAGTAGCCAATGTACGATGTTCATAATAGTAAGTTCCATGGTGTTCACTTCAATTTGTGAATTGACGCAACTTTATATCCGCTGACTTAAACTATTTTGACGTTGATGTAAAGGTTCTCTGGCTCGCCTAAGCCCATCTGCTTCATTTCTAACTGGTCTCTGTTGAATAATTTCATTCAAAGTTTCCTTATATTGTGAGAAATATTGTGAATTCTTCATCTAAATTTTTTTTTCGAGAAAAGGTCATTTTACACAGAACGAATATAGTAACAAGCTATGACTATGAAGTGATGCCTAATACGGCTACCAGTTTTGTTCTGTAAACAAACCTATTGTTGCCATCGGGCAAAGAGAAATAAACCTCTTTTCCGTGCCACTTAGCGTTTTATATATATAGTGTGCCCGCTAAAGTCCGTTGTCACCCCAATAATTTCTGAACGGCAAGAGCTATAGTCATAAAAGTGGGGTCTAGGTATAGTAAAGTTGTCATGCGCTATGCAAGGAAACCGCTTAAAGCGCCACCTGGCGGCAAAATTCGGAGTTAGCGTTCTTATCTCAAAAACAGTGCGGTATACGGGAAAAAAGTAAATTACAAAGTTGTTAAGCATCATTGATTTAGTAAGAGAAGACACCTTCCGTACAGTAATGTTAAAAATAGAAGGCGCTAAATGCATATTTGTTTCGTTCGCAACTCCCAAAATTGTAACGCGGAAGAAAAGAGAAAAGGAAGGACGTAATACCCGATTTTCTAGAGGATTTGCCGTTGAGTGACCTCCGGAATGTATGGTTCCAACACGACGGCGCCCCTCCACACAAGGTATGAAGTGTCCAACAGAACATTCGGGACACATTCCAGCAACATCGGTATGGTGTTGCGTAGAATGACCTCTACGTTCACCTGACCAGAACCCATTGGTCTTTTTTCTGTGGGGATAGATCAAACAAGTGTATGCAACCCTCCACCAACATTTCAGGAACTTCGAAACCGTATTACGGATGCTTGTGCCAGCGTGTCACCTGCCATGCTGTACAATGTGCAGCGGGAAGTGCAGTCCCGTGTCCAGATGTGTATTGTTGCTAAAGGACACCATTTTGAGCATGACAGATAGATGAGCCTCATTTCCGGCAAGTGCAGTTTTGTTCAACGCGATCAAACAAATGCGCGTTTTGTGCTTTTCATTTGCATCATTTTTGTGCGCTAGATGTTTTTTGTAATAAATCGATGATGCTGAACAACTTTGTAATTGGCTTTTTTCCCTGCATTTCGTACCGTTGTTGAGATAAGAACACTAACTCCGAATTTTGCAGCCAGGTGGCGCTGAAAGCGGTTTCCTTGCGTAACGCATGGCAACTTTACTATCCTAGACACCACTTTTATGACTATAGCTCTTGCCGTTCAGAAATTACAGGGGTGGCAACAGACTTTAGCGGGCACACTGTATATAGATTTATTTAAGACGAATAGGACGTCTCTTTGCGTACTTGCACTGCAAGTTAGTTGTAATGACTGTTTGTGTCGTCGAGGACTAACGTGCGTCGTCTCTCGTCAGGCCCGACCTCGAAGAGGCCCGGCAGCAGCTGATCGTGCAGACGGCGGCCAATAAGAAGTCCCTCCAGGAGCTGGAGGACAAGATCCTCTTCACCCTCGCGCAATCCGAAGGCAGCAACATCCTCGAAAACGAAGAGGCCACAGAAGTGCTAGACTCGTCCAAATTTCTCGTCGACGACATCAAAGCGAAGCAAAAGGTAAATTTTTCGAATACATTGTTATTACGATTACTAATCCACCGGGAGGCAACCTACTAGATAAGGTTTCCGATAATACAAAATCGGTAAACCTGGAGTTTAGGGTGCGTACTATTTTCTCGCCAATTTTCTTTGGCGCAATTCTATTTGCCGTCGCCAAACGTGATGTTAGACAGTGAGACAATGATGTTTATCTATGGAAAAATTTTGTAAAGAAATACCCTCAAAGGAGGGGGATTGAGATTTTATGTTAAGAAAATTTAGAAATTGTTGGAAAATTTAGTACAGTAATGTTAAAAATAGAAGGCGTTAAATGCATATTTGTTTGGTTCGCAACTCCCAAAATTATAACGCGACATAACGATGAAGAAAAGAGAAAAGAAAGGACGTAATATCCGATTTTCTAGAGGATTTGCCATTGAGTGGCCCTTAATGTATGGTTCCAACACGACGGTGCCCCTCCGCACAAGGTATCAAGTGCCCAACGGTACATTCGGGAACCGACCAGATAAGGTTTCCGGTAATACAAAGCCGGTAAACCTGGAGTTTAGGGTACGTACTATTTTCTCGCCAATTTCCTTTGGCGCAATTTTATTTGCTGTCACCAAACACTGTTTAGGATGCGCAGTTTTTTATAGGTCTCCTGCGCATTCGTTGCCTACGGCATCTCAGAACGAGAGATTGAGCACGCAATGCCTTAGGCATTACAAGTTGTGCACCGGGAAAATTTTTTTGACTTATAAAAGCATCAGCGGTTTCGCTTTCAGCAAAGCGGGCAAAAGCTTCGCTGTTTTCATTGTGAAACGAAACACGCAGGGAAAGCACGAACACAGGAAAAACACGACGTCTGAAGACGATGAAACGTAGCAAGGGAACCATTGTTTCCAGAAAAAACATTCCTTGTTCGATATAAGCCATAATCAGCAACACAGAGAAAGAGAATCAGCAAATTAAATGAACGAAAATCTTCAGAAGAGAAGCGAACGGTTATTGTAAAAATCGTTTGGTAAATGATCAAGAATTCCAAACGAAGAATTATTCAAATTCGTAAGCCGACCAATAAAAGCGAAGAGAGCAGACAGTGGACCAATGGAAATGAGGCGAAATTAAGGACATGCGCCGTAGATCGGTAAACAATCACTGTCGGCGCATGCGCAAACGACGCCGAAAAAATTTTCAACTCGTATCCAAAATAAATTTTTTGGCACTCTCTCTCTTGGCGAGAAACAGTTGTCGAGCTTAAAGGAAACGAAGTGAGTATACACTAGGGTGGATCGAAAATTCAAAGTGTGGATAAAATAATCGGCATAGGGTGCAAAAGTTGTCTTTTAAGTGTACTAGCATATATGCAGAATTTTTTCAACTTTGTTTAATATCTTCCGGTGCCCCAAGACGCTTAAATATTTGCTAAAAAACGTTTTTTTATGCAAATTTCGAATTAAAAATTAAAAATGTGTTAAAGAAACGATTTTACAGGGTGGAACGTAGAGGAAAGGGCAAAGGAATGATAAAAAAATATTAACAAAAATTGGAAAATTAACGCACTGAAAAAATATCGTGTTTGTTCGATATCATATTTTGTAAGTGTACACACACAAATTTCGATACACGTAAATTCCAAAAAGACATGAAAATTCTACTTGCTGAGCGATTGTTTATAAAAGATCGAATATTAGAAAGGAAAATGGTTATTGGAGAAGTGGAAGTAATTGCTACTGTAAAAAAGAGAAATGGAAAAAGAAAACAGATGGAAGACAAAAGAATAAAACATAAAATGGTTAAAACTGATGCTGATGCTACTCATGCTCAATCGATGGAGCTACTTGAACTCAACACTATGTCTTCGTCCTTGTATACAGATACGGATGTAATTACCTTGGAATATCAATCATAAAATTGTTTAGATTTCCCTACCTTAGCAATGGATGTGATCGATACGGAATTTCAGATAGAACAGCTACTTCATTTGCCAGTGCTGTTCTACAAGACATTGGAATTGTACACGAAGGAGAGGCTTCGCATGTGATAGATCGCAAAAAAATTCGTAGACAGCGTAAAAAGCTTTAAAATGCAGTTGCAAAGTCTACTAAGTTAACAGTGTCTCGATCTCTTTTAACCGGATTATATTTCGATGGGAGAAAAGACAACACAAAAGTGCTAATTAAGAAGGACACAAAGTACACCCAAAGACCACGAAGGAGGAGCATTATACTCTTGTACACGAACCTACCTTTGCATATCGGACATGTTACTGCTACAACAGGAGGAGCTAAAGCCATAAAAGAAGCAATACTCAATTTTTTGGAACACATAATATGCAATTAAATGGGCTAACAGTAATTGGATGCGATGGAACAAATGTTAATACTGAGCACAAGGGAGGTATTATTCGCTTGATGGAACTGGTCTCAATAGACCATTACAATGGTGAAATTGTTTGCTTCAAACAAATGAGTTACCTCTCCGTATTCTACTAAATTCTTTGGATGGTGCAAGAACTGGTCCTAAAGAATTTTGTCGACCACTTGGTAAAGCAATCAAAACTTTCGAAGCTACCTGTAGCTCCTTTTTCTCCAATAAGTGTGGAGAATATGCCACATAACATAGATAGAATGGTTCTCAGCAATATCTATATGATATTTGCCTACCGATATCATGCGGTGAATGTTATTCTGACCTGGCATTAAGAAAGCCTGGTCCAGTTGTTCACTCAAGGTGGCTAAAAATTGCAGGTAGAATTTTAAGGTAATATGCAGTCACAGAAAAACCATCTCACAATCTTATTATTCTTGCAACATATATTATGAAGGTATATGCAACCGGTATGGTTCCATATCAAGACAAAGCCCTCCATAACAGAAGGAGCGCTGCATATTTGGAGACTTATTTCATTTTTTAGATATTTGGAACCCAATTTAAGAAATATAGTACACACTTTTATTCAACGAAATAGCTACTTATGTCTTCCAGAAAATTTGCTATTGTCAATTCTCACAGATAACAGAGAGAATATAAGGTCTTTAGCACTACGAAAACTAATTTCTGCTAGAAATGAAAACAGAGGATCATCAGATTAAGAATTTTTCAAGTACCAAAAATAGACTTTAAAACAAAGGATTTTTTTTGCACTTATTAACTGGCAACGAGTTGGACATTTGAACCACCTCTTTTGATGAATGTGCCATTTAAAGAAATAGGGGACATGGTAAAAGTTAGACGGAGGAATGGTGAAAATATACATGCTATACCCAAGTTGTAGAAAGATGTTTCCGCGTAGTGTCTGAAGCGTCCGAGAGTGTATATGGAGAAGAGAAGAGGCACGGCTTCATATTGAATAGGATACAATCAAGAAGTCTTATCACGCATTATAATACAAAAAAAGATTACATCCTTTAGAAATATGTAAATCTTCAAACTAATAGAATTAAAAAATCTATGATTAAGTTCACTTTTTATAAGTTTTGTGAATTATTGCTTTGACTATTAAATTTATACTTCATGCATTATTATAAAATTATAATTATTTATAAGTTTATACTTTAATACTTGAATAATCCGCCAATTTTTCAAAGATTTTTCATTAATTCACAATTTTTATTAGATATTTGTAAAAATGTCAATTTTTAACTTTTGGGGGGCTTTCGGGCCACCAGAAGATATGAATGAACTTTAATAATAATAAAAAAAGTAAACTAATATACCCAAAACAAAACTTTCTTACCCGGCACTAAAGGAAATTTTGAAAATATCTTTTTATAAATTTCCCCCAAAAAATGTCATTTTTAACTATTTTTGGGGCACTGGAAGATATGAATGGATTTCAATAAAAAAGTATATGTAGACTAATATACCCAAGACACAACTTTCCCGCCCCATGCCAAAAACAATTTCAAAAAAAAAAATTTTTTCCTATACTTTTCGATCCACCCTAGTATACACCCTAAACTCCAGGTTAACCACAAAACCCTCTTAGCGTAAAGATGAATTACAGAAATGTCTTAATTGCTGGTGGAAGCGAGAAAAGTCTTTCTTAATTTATGCAATGAAAATTGATTAAATTCAAAACGAAATGCAATGTTTTTGTTTGTCCACCAAGTTTATAGTGAGATAAAACAGGAGGCCTGATTGAATTACTACACAGATAGCAAACGTATTACTAATATAATAGCCTAGATCTGTCTCTCGGTAACGCTCTGACGGTACCAACAATAAAACTCGCGCCATAGCACTCCGAGACGTTAAACAACATTATTTCATTGTTAGAGCACCTAAATTTCAGTAATTTTAAATTTAAAAGAGTAATTGTCGTTCTAATTTCAAATTTAATAGTTCTAAAATAGTGAAATAAAATTTTCTATCGATTGATATAAAATTTTATTTCACTATTTTAGAACTATTAAATTTGAAATT
>BGPR01031370.1:0-18087 GCA_013235015.1 Araneus ventricosus | reverse complement strand
TATGTGTCACTAGGAAGTATTTCTAAGTCCACGTAGCAGGAGATCATATGCCTACCAAAAAGATTATCCATTAACTTTAGAGTGACTTGACGCACAAATACTTAGTATGACCGTACCTTCTGCCTTGTCCAGGGGTGGGGAACTTTTTGCACTGGAAGGACTCATTAACTTTCGGCAGTAGGGCGAAAGGAAGCAGCAGCATAATCTTGAGTGTTATTGTTCTGTAATTATTATTATATTACAGACAACTATATATTTCAATGTAAAATATAAATAACTAGTTAGACCGCATAAGAAACTCAAAAAGGCCACATATGGCCTAAGTCCGCAGGTTTGCAATCCCTGGCCTAGTCAGTCGAATAGCGTCACACAAATCAGCTTTCTACAACTTACCTCGCTTGTATCAAACATAATATGGATGTCAATGAAATCCGTGTTCGTGTGGAGATGGATATTACTTGAAATCCGCACTAAAAACACAAGGTCTTCTATCAATTCAAAGCGCCATTTCCACACATCCAATCCATTACAAAAGCTGCTTATTATACCCACCTTAACCAGATTATGTAAAAAGGAATAATAATTTTTCTTTCATTCATCTATCCCTATACAAAGTTTCAAGCTTTTACCTACAAAACTTACAGAGATATAAGAAGACAAATTCATTGACTTAGATCACTTTTCCATACCTCTCACTGCTGCTTGATGCAGTCTTTCTATGTGAGTTTGAGAGATAATATACATATTTTAATAAGTCATTAATAGGGCTGCATCAGGAAATAACAATGTAGTTGTTAACTCTTGTTAAATCTAAAAAATAGTCAAACAACACATTAATTGAAGTATTTACAAAATAATTCACCTTATGAATCTTAAGAAAATATCCACGGCGATATATCAGCAGTGACAGCTCGCCTGCTCAGAAACAAGAAGTGCTAAAAAAATATCACTAGAATACAATTGAAGTTCAATTTTTCGAAAATAGCTTTATCTTCAAATAGTCCAAACACTTGTAGTTGTAATTATCTGAATTCTATTTTAGAAAATTAGAGTCGCTTTATTTCGGTGAGTGACTTTGACAACAGAAAACGAATACATAGTAACCAGCCAAGTTCCCGCTGAGGCAACAAGAAAATAAATACGAAACCTAAACACAGCCAATGAAAGAGAAACAAATCAAAAGCGCGAAGGAAAACATTAGGTGATATTGAGACGAAAAAAATATTAGTTGGCCTAGCGCTAAACAGGAGGACCCGAAATTCCATTTCTGGTTAAGTTCAAAGACAGAAAGAATAGCTATTCGCCTTCACCCATTATGTTGCTTAGTTGTACGCAATGAGCGAATTTTGGTGCTTTCCAAAACTACTTGGTGTGCAGCCCCTTCCTAAGTCTGTCTTATTTTTTCATTCATTTTCTGTCTTCTTTTCCCGTTTTCTTCTTTTGTCGAACTTTTGCTGAATAATCGATTTCTCAGAGTGGAAAAGTAAGCAACTAAGAATAAAAGCGAATATACCAACGTTTAAAATTTAGTGAAGTCTGAAACTCTGCTGCCGTAAAGGACAAGTCGCTTCTGCCTTTAGGTAAAGTTTAATAATTCGCGCAAAGCTGAGAGCAAATAATTTAATATTCTTGTCCGATATTAGGCCATTTTCCTTTTTTATGTTAAATTTTATTTTCTCAAGCAGTCCTTCCTGTCTTTATCAAGTCGATAGTTGCAGCAGTCTGCCAATGAAAATGCGTAACAATATGCGTCATTGGCAAATTTTTCAATCCTTGATGATTGGATGATGCACTTACTACTATACAAATACAGTCAAACTTGGATAATTCGAAGTTGAAGGGACCAAAGAAGAAGTTCAAGATATCCAAAAATTCGAATTACATATATTCTCCCAAACAGAAGAGATAAATAAAAAAGATTAACTCCACGATCAAAGATTTAACACATAAACTTTATCTAAGAATACTGCTACATTTTTTGTCATTAAATCGAACATTTTTACTAGCTTAACTATTCATCACTTTAAAAAAAGTTATATATTTTTAATTGCTTCTGTGAATGCAATCTGAAAATGCATACAGGCTTTGGATGACTAATCAATAGTGAATGCAGTAGGGAGGGGAGAGGGTAACATTAGAGGGTGGACAGATAAATCCTCGGAAATCAACGCATAGTGACATTCCAACCCTCGCTTTTTCTTTCCTTAGGAAGACCGTTAAAATAAATAATGTACCTTAGCTGAGAAAAGTCTCAGGAACAATTTTTACAGTAATATTTTAAAGGCAATCGTACGAAAAATTCGAATTATCCACAATTTTTTAACATTATTTTAATTCAGAATTCTAGGGACAAAGCAAAAAATTCGAATTATCCAGACTTGACTGTATTTGCATTTTTTTATGTTGGATATATTTACTTTTCTGCAAAAAACATCTCCGTATAAATTTATGAGCAGCCCCTTTAAATTTTAAAATTAATACATCTCTGCAATTTTGCTGATAGAATTGAGAAAGACGTGAATGTAAGAGGAACATTTTACTCATCGACACTTTTGCTCTATGGGGAACGTATAAAAATATAATTTTCTTAACTTTTTATTTTCTACTTCCAGAGAAGCCAAAGTACTTTCACACAAATTCCTACCTTATTTGATGAAACTTTGTAATAGGAAGTATATGTCTATGTGCAATATTTAAGGAAATAAATGCTTGTTCCACTTTTTTGGGACGCCCAGTATATTCTACAATTGTGCAATTCCCTGTCTCGCCGTTGAGTTATTTCATAGTAGAAACATAATCAAAATAATATCTGTACTTTTAATGAGTTATTTAACAGTAAAATTACAAACAAATTTTAAAACTATTAATTTAAATAAAGGGTTCACAATTAGAGCAGAAATTTATAAGTAAAAACGCCCAGCTAAACTTCTTCTATAACTTCGCAGTAACTTTAAAACTCGGTTACGTAACTATATTTTCAATTGCGTTATTAGATACCTTCACTAACACAATAACAGATAATTCCCGAGGCGACAGAAAAGGTGTAATAGAAATCATAGCTATTATAAGTGTTTGAAAAAAATATCTTTCATTGTCTGGCATGATACCTTAAGGGAATGAACCTTCTTGTAATTAACAATATACTCGATAATATTATCCTCTTCTAAAAATAATAAATCTTTCCTTTTTTAGTTTCTATCTTTATAACGTAAATGAGAGCTAAAGTCTGTTTCATTCTGTCGTTATTATTTCTTGTTTCTACTTTATCATTTTATGATGGAACAAAGAATTATTTCTTGGTTAAACAATATACTGTCTGCTTTCGATGGAGGATAAAAAATATGTAAGGAAAGCAGCATTTTGATATGGCATAATAGCACGAAATTTAAAAACATGGGATATTTAATATAAAAAGTGTCATCTTACAAAATTTTAGTATATTTTAAATGAAAGTTGAACACCATAATCTTTAATTTTTATAGAACAAAACAGCTTTTAACATGCTTTCATGATTAAAACATTTTCGTCACAAAATAATACATGGATTTCTGATAATAAGGTTCTCAGACAGAACATTAAAAAACCCAAATACATTGTTTAGCTTGATGAACGATGCTGTTGTAACAAGGAAGTCACACTATGGAAGATATCTGATGTTGATTAACTACTAAAAACCAAGCAAAAAATATTACATCGTCACCTTTAGGCAGGAAAACATTAATTTTCAACGAGCAAGAAACTATTAATAAAACCACTTATTAACATGTATAACCAGAAAACACGCAGCTGAATATTGCCACCCAAAGCAATCTCACCAACGTTCACTGTGGCTTGGCGGGCAGAGCACTGGACTACGAAACCGGCCGTCCGTGGTTCGAGTCCCGGCCATGGCAGTCTATCGAAGGACTTGGATTTTTAATTTAAAATGTTTTTTAGTGTTTGTTCAGGTTATGGAAAATTCTAGATATTTCTTTAAACATGTTTGATGGATGTTTCTCGAATATTATATGTGTGTATAAATACTGAGTCCCATCAGTAATGGGGTGTTGTTCTCTGTCTGTGATGTTACGAGTTGCTTTGACTCTAATAAATCTGTCTGTTTATTAAGCGTATCCTGTAAATTCTTCCGATCATCGTGACAATATTAACAAAGTATTTAATAACACAAAATGAACTCTAGTTAAAATTCTTAGACAAAAGCATTTATTTATAAATGAACGCTAAATTAAATCTCAAGCATCATTGGCAGTTGAACTGTCACAATCAATGATTTCCAAGAACAAAGTAAGCAGCTCGATCATTCAAATATAAATGCAGAATGTGATAAACAAATCACTTTAGCAATAGTTTACTGATTGACTCTTGATGAATGCAAATTGCTAAGCACCATTTTGCAAATAAATTTGTGTCAATTCAAACTTTTATGCAGGTTGCTGAAATACGTTGGTTCAAGTAAGTTTTAAATAATCTCAATATTGCAAAAGCTTAAATATAAATCTAAATCAAAGCATATCTATGCTGAGTATTCTTTTAAATAAGAATTCCAAGGAACGAGATGAAAGATTATTTAATTACTGGTTAATTAATTATATTGAAAAGAAGCGACGAACAATTGTTTCATTAGACAATAAATACAAATAAAGTTAATGGAATATAACACTAACAGAAACTAAACATCAGAACAGAATTACAGTCGAAAGTAAAATCAACCTGCTAATTAGATTAATGTAAAATCCGCTCCAATTTCTAGTGATACATTTTAAAAAAGCAGTATCTATATTTTTTTGAATATTTTTCAAATGATCAGAATGCAACAATTTGAATCATAGATACTGAATTATTACCCTTTGTTTGATATTTTTGAACGCAGTTTGACTCACAATCTGTACGAGTTTTAATTAACCTACAACGTTGAACTCCAATAATTTGTCGGAGTCTGCTTAGATGTCACTAGGAGTACGTACAGTGAGAGAGGGTATAAAAGGAATTTGTTTAACGCCACTTCCCTTTATAAAAAATTTCTTCAAAACCGACATATTCCACCACAGAACGTATTTTTATTGTTAAATAGAGGTATTTTATAAGGAGAAAATGTAGAAATTGTTTTTCAGAAGTCGTCTCCAACATTGAAAATCCTACCTAAGTCATTAACAGTGATTTTAGGACGCGAGTTGTCACCTACCAATACCCAAATTGTTACCTTGGTGCATTGCATTGGCCACCTTATTCACCAGATGTCAATCCATGTGATTTTTATCTGAAACACCATCAATTAACCTAATAATGCCCAAGTGCCATTTTTTCAATAATATTTCGCATACTAATAATATTTTGTATTGTCTTGAAATCAAATTGACTACTTGTCTTTACAAAATTATCCAATGAAGACTACTGAGGAACATATGCCCCAGTGTTCACGATGGATGGGACATATATGTTCCGATCCTTAATCAAGTATAAATTTTTCTTCAAAATAGAAAAACATCTCTGTTTTGGCATTCTAGTGTGTCCTACTCATAGTTCATGCTACCAAAATTGTTACGGCGTTGGGGAAAAAAAGAAACTCGTAGTGAAAGGGCTAAAATGATTTGTCCTAACCTAATAAAATGATATCTTTTCTACCTAATACAGAAAATGAGCTTTAGCATCTTAATCTTAGTGAGATGCTTTTTTTATATACGGTGAAAGCAGTTCAACAAGCTGGATAATTGAAGACGATGCTTCATTTAACGAATATTCTAGAAACTCGAAGCACAGGTATTACGAAAAGTACGGCACTTGAACAAATTAACAACACAAGTAGACAGCAAATCACTGACGATAACAGTGATGGCACGAACCATAGCGCTCAGCGCCTAACAGCTATATACCAACTCGCACTGCAAACAAGTTTGACTCCTCGTTCGCTCGGTATTTATACCTTTTCCGACAGCATGTGACGTCCCATAGAAATCTCTGGAAAATACTCCATAACTCCGTTCCTAGTAGAGATAGGACCAAAATTCAAGTATATTTGAGAACTTTCATTTTGTTGCCTGGGACAGGGGACATAGACTTTATCTGTCCCGATAGCTAGTAAGAACTCCTGTAAATCTCTCTTCACAACCATAAGACTAATATGGCAAGAAAACGGCATTACAGTTTTGTAACAATACTTATAAAAGAAAAGGATATTTGGATATAATTATTTTCGTGCAATGCAACAAGCTTCCATTATCAACAATTTCAATTACGTTAAATGTACCTTATTTTTGATTAAAGTGCTTAATATTTGTCAGAATCTAATTGAAATTATATGCTATTATTGGCAACCTTTACCTGAGTATTAGCGTGTAATTTTTATCAAAGATTTTAACTTCAATTGAAAGATTCATTAATGAAATTCTGTTTTTAATTAGATCATTCCAAAATTCCATTGTCTTTCGTTTCTGTTGCCCTTTTAATGTGTATCTTCTGATATTGCGTGTCAATTATCATTATTTTTTCCTCTTGATATTATTGCAAAAGATTATTTTAATATTTTCTTTCAAATCTTTTCTTATTTAATCAGCATGGTTTTTATTTACGTCTTAGATTCAAAAAGTTATTAATTTCTCGCAATGATGGAGAGCCCTCAATTAAAAACAACTTTTAATTAATATATTACTATTAAACAAAAGAGCCTTAATTACGTGATTTTAGATCTTTGTAATAACTGTTGAAACATCATTCAGGCAAATTTATTCTTTCATAATTTAATGATGGATTTATTGATAAGAGGAACAAAAATGTTTTAAAGTTTTATCTAAACAACCACAATTATTTCCTCACTTCCAATAAATTATTTAAAGGATATTTTTTTCGCCATTCAAAAGATTTTCTGCAGCGATTCTTATAGTTTCTTTGAAACCATTGTTAAAAACTTCCGCATAATTACGGAACACCGTAAAGACTGGAAATAATCCTGTTACTTCCTAAAACTATTATTCTGCGTTCGGAGCATTTATAAAGTCTTTCTTTCTCCAAACAATGCGGTTTGCTTTCTGAAATAAAGCGGAGTGTTCATTTCATTTCTTTAATTGCATTTTCTCGCAAAAGAGATTTTGAAAGAGAATAGAAGACTTTTTTTGCATGCGAAATTCGGAAGGCGAAATAAAAATGGTCCGTATTACGACTCAAAGAAAAACAATGCCTTAGTTATTTGTACTTTAAAGAAAATTTGCATTCAAGAAAAAAAGTTCTTTTTCTCGAAATTCGAATGAATCAAAAGTTAATAAGTTAAAAGTAGGAAATTGTTAAGAATCTTGAGAATTCTTTTGCTAGATTGTTACCGAAACGAGGAAAAAAGAAGATATATATTGAATTCTGGAATGGTTATTATTTATACAAATATTTGGTATGCCGAAAACAAAAATTTATGTTGAAATGTTTCTAATAGAAAAAACTTATTTTAATAAAGCGCTTTAACTATTAATCATATGCAAGTCAAATTCTTTCAGAATGGATTAACTTATGGTACCAAATTAAATTTAAATTTAAAAATATCCTGGGACATAGAATATTATGAATATGTATTAATATTATTAATAAATATTGTAAAACGAAACATATTTCTTTAGTTGGAAATTTCGGATGAAATATTTTAGTGTCTAAGCTGGCAAAAGAAGTAGCTAAATAAAAAAAATGTTTCAAACTTTTTTAGTCTGCGTCACGATTTTTTTTTTTAATTTTAAAAGAAAAGTCTATATTTCGTTAAATATTTTTTTTAAGGTAAAATATTTTTTCTTTAAATTTTTGTTTATCTTTTACCATTAAGTTTGAACATTGTTATTAAATATAAGAAGAGGTGCTATTGAATTACTAAGACGCATTTTTGTAAAAAAATTAAAATCACTTCAGATAATGTTACATTTTTCAGCTAGACTGAAGTTAAAATATTTTCCGAAGCAAAAATATTTTTTAAAACAACACCCTTCTGCCCCTGCTTTTGAGGCAAGTATACATTTTTTAAATTAATCTTTTCAGGAAAAAAAACTGGTATAATGAGAAATATGCTGGATAAAGAATATAGCACAAAAGGTGCAGTAGTAAGGTTAAAAATATGCTAAGCTACAAAATCAAGGATGTTTTTCAACAGGAATATTTTTAACAGGATAAGTTTTTAACAGGATTGAAATGAATGCTGGTTTGGATTCCTGAATTCAATTCATCACATTCTCTCATTTCTAATTTTGAATTAAATTTCATCTCTGTAAGATACCTTTAAAACAGTCAACTCCATTTTTCAGAAAATAAACTATTGGATTAAATGAAATTTGTAGAAATCTTACACGATGCTTCATTTTCCCAATTTTTTTAAAGTTTTTTAGATTGCATTGTTAACTTTTGTAGAAGATGTTAAAATAATAATATTCTCTATATGAGTATTTTTTTACTGTGTTATTCTACTTAAAGATGAATAGGCCTAAATATTGAGTAAACACAAGTCCTGTCTAAGCGTCTGGGGTCAATTCATCTATGAAAGATATCATTAAAACAGTAAACTCCATTTTTCAAGAAAATAAACAATTTTTTTTAAAGAAATTTGTAGAAATTGTACACGATGCTTCATTTTCCCTATTTTTTCAAAGTGTTTTAGATTGCATTGTTACCTTCTGTTGAAGATGCTGAAAAAATAAAAAAGATATATAAAAAATTATAATATTCTCTATATGAATATTTTTAATACTATTTTGTTCTGCTTAAAGATGAATAGACCTAAATATTGAGTAAACACAAGTCGAGCTTTCCCTGCCCTGTCTAGGCATCTGGGGCGAATCCATCTATGAAAGATACCGTTAAAGCAGTAAAACTCCATTTTTCGAGAAAATAAACAATTTGATTAAAAGAAATTTGTAGAAATCGTACACGATGCTTCATTTTCCCATTTTTTTTTCAAATTTTTTTTAGATTGCATTGTTAACTTTTGTAGAAGATGTTAAAATAATAATAATAATATTCTCTATATGAATATTTTTTACTGTGTTATTCTACTAAAAGATGAATAGGCCTAAATATTGAGTAAACACAAGTCCTGTCTAGGCATCTGGGGTCAATTCATCTGTAAAAGATACCGATAAAGCAGTAAAAGCCATTTTTCAAGAAAATAAACAATTTGATTAAAAGAAATTTGAAGAAATCGTACACGATGCTTCATTTTCCCGATATTTTTAAAGTTTTTTAGATTGCATTGTTAGCTTTTGTTGAAGATGCTGAAAAAATAAAAAATATATATAAAAAATTATAATATTCTCTATATGAACATTTTTAATACTATTTTGTTCTGCTTAAAGATGAATAGGCCTAAATATTGAGTAAACACAAGTCGAGGTTTCCCCGCCCTGTCTAGGCATCTGGGGTCAATTCATCTGTGAAAGATATCGTCAAAGCAGTAAACTCCATTTTTGAAGAAAATAAACAATTTGATTAAAAGAAATTTGTAAAGATGCTTTATTTTTCCGATTTTTTAAAAAGTTTTTTAGATTGCATTGTTGGCTTTTGTTGAAGATGCTGAAAAAATATAAATAAATAAAAAAAAATTATAATATTCTCTATATGAATATTTTTAATACTGTGTTGTTCTGCTTAAAGATGAATAGGCCTAAATATTGAATAAACACAAGTCCTGTCTAGGCATCTGGGGTCAATTCATCTATGAAAGATATCGTTAAAGCAGTAAACTCCATTTTTCAAGAAAATAAACTATTTGATTAAAAGAAATTTGTAGAAATCGTGCCCGATGCTTCATTTTTCCAATTTTTTTAAAGCTTTTTAGATTGCATTGTTAGCTTTTGTAGAAGATGCTGAAATAATAATAATAATATTGTCTATATGAATATTTTTTTACTGTGTTGTTCTGCTTAAAGATGAATAGGCCTAAATATTGAGTAAACACAAGTCTAGCTTTCCCCGACCTGTCTAGGCATCTGGAGTCAATTCATCTGTAAAAGATATCGTTAAAGCAGTAAACTCCATTTTTGAAGAAAATAAACTATTTGATTAAACGAATGTGAAATGAATTTGTAGAAATTTTAAATGATACTTCATTTTCCGAATTTTTAAAAATTTTTTTTTTAGGTTTCGTTCTTTGAAAAATATATAACATTTGTAAACGCCCTGTGCTTCTGCATAAGATGCTGAAAAAATGAAAAATAAAAAAATAAATAAAAGTAGTCTTCCCTATGAGAATATTCTTAATACTGCGTTGTCTTGCTTAAAATTGAGTAGGCCTAAATATTGAGTAACCACAAGTCAAGCTCCTCTCTCCCTGCCTAGGTTTCCGGGGTCAACTGAATGGTCGTCGTCGGGACAGCAGTCGGTAATTGAGGGCAGAGTCCTAATAGCCATCACAGGCCACAATCCAACCCCGTGGGAGGTACTGTCCTACCGCCACGAGAAAAACCCTACACACCAGACATGCCGCTGGCGATCGTTATGGGAACGGGATAATCCACTGCATTTTGGGGGTGAAGGAAAGGGCTTTATTTCGTTTGGCTCAGATAGAACCGGCGGAAGTCTCATTTCGCTTTGTACTTCGGTCGAAAACGAATTCCTTGCCTAAGGAAGTGCGCTTAGTTTGCCAAATGTTGCGGTTGATTTTATATCCGTATCCCTCCTTTCTTCGGCTCGTCTATTTGAGGCAACCCTTCTCGGGGTTTTTCTGCTTGCGGCAGGACAGTACGTTCCGTCATTTAAATAGAGGTAACTCAATCACACACTATAACTATGTCCACCAGGAAAGCGAGAACCCGCTTACTTATCAGGCGGCTTTTCATCCACGTACTCGTTGTGCGCCCCACCGGGGGACACCACGAGTACGTGAATGAGTTGCTGAATATTGAGTAAAGCAAGTATTTTTCTTAGCAATATATTCAAACCTATCGAGAGAAGTAGCCAACCTATTTGGTAATTCCATACGGCAATTCACCATTTTTGAGATGTCTATACATAAATTAAATACTTTGACAAATTCGAAGCGCATGCATTGCTAAACTTATAAGTATAACAAGTTGCTTAATTAGTAAATTAGCATAGTAGTACATAGATTTGATTAATCGCCTGACATATTCGAATTACGAGACTAATGCTTATGCAAAAAGTCCATTATCTCTATAGGAAACGGATCTAGCTGTGCCCTAAAACTTTCTAATTCTGTGTTAATTGCTTATATATTAAATTCTGAGAATCGTTACATTTAAGAAATTTTGTAAATACTTGTAAGTGCTCTGTAAATATAAATTTATCCGTAAAATTTGGTAACTTTAGGTTATTTTTAACAGTTTCCTGCCATTAATGGACTGAAATTTTGAAATGCAGATCCTTTTCGTCCATAGATTTTAAGAGAATATTAACAAGCGGAAGTCTAATGTTGAGAGGAAAGTTGGTGCATTTATTGTCTAGTTTGGAGATTTCTTGCAGTAAGTTCAAAATGAAAATTAGAAAATGCAGACAAAGTATCTTGTATTTAAAATATGAGAAAAAAATTACCAGAAAGCATGCAGAGTGGAATCAAACGTACTGAAAGAGTGGTGTTCGTACTAACGATTGAACGATGCTCATAAAAGTGTCATCAGCTCTCCATTACCGATTATTATTTTCAAAAACCCGCAAAGGAACTTTCGTGTTTAATAAATAACAGTTGAAAATAACTTATATTAAACTTCTTAAATCAACTTCTTTAGTACTTTTTTGTTTCCTTCCTCCAGCCATTATACAAAATGATTCACAATTCATTCAAAATATTCAGTTTTAGGAAGTGATTCAGAAGTAATCTCATTTTTTATTTTATCCATGGCAACTGATTCAAAGGACAGCAAAATGTCAAGTTACGTTTGAAACCATGTGTTTTCTCCTGTCTCCATTGCAAATAAAAACTTGTTTTAACCTGTTCATAAATGATATTCAGTTTAAAAGGTTGTTTCATTTTCGAAACGAAAAACTATAGGCAACAACTGCTTTAGCGTTTGAGAGCGTGTGTGGAAAAAAAATTAAGACCCGTTCAATACCCCTGGGGAATCAGCGTTTTTTTGTTGTTGTTTGTTTGTTATATTTCAGAGGTGTTTTCTTAAGTTCATTGTTTACTGTTTTGCTTGTTTTTATTCACCACATTATTTTCCCTATTTAATATCAGAATATCAAATTACTGTAAAAATAAGATTTCCTATTCGTCAACAAGCATCTGAAACGAGTTTTCTCAGAGCGTCCCACACATGTTTCGATTGGACTTAAATGAGGCAAGCCCACCTGTCTACCCATTTGAGTGATATCTTCTCTTTCCTGCGTTGTCTCTGAAACATAAGATGCTTCGACATTACCTTCTCTAAAAATGAAGGCTACACCAACGGAACTTCAACGATCACCGTTAACGATGTGGTCATCCAAAATATGGAGCTTATATCGGCCGATCACCATAATGTCTCCCGAGACGACTGTTCCAGAGCCATCATAACGATCTCCTCCCTCTCCCTGATGTTAATGGGTTGAAACTCTGTCCCCGTCTCTCTCCAAATGAATTGGTATCCAGAATCGATCGTGACACGAAATAACGCTTACCTGCAAAGAGTACGTGATTTCATTGATGACACGTCCAATCTTCGTGCTCTATACACTCATCAAAATGGTGCCGCCAATGGACAGCTGTCGGTCCACCGACAGCTGTCCATTGGGAGTTCCATGGAGTTCAATATTCAGGATGACGTGTGAAAAGCCAGCTTCTGTACTTACTGAGGCAATACATTTTCATGTCATTCACTATACATCTTTAGCAGTAAACAGTAAGGGGATGGGGGAAAAAAGCTGTCGGTTTTAACAGAAAACCGTTTTTTTTTCGGTTATTTTTTTGTCTTGGTTATTACCGGTTGTTTTTTAAAATCCAATAACTGGGTTGAAAAAAGGGACCGGAAGATAGGCTCGATTTTTTATTCTATTAGAATAAAAAGTACAAAAGTGCAAAGAGTATGTGATTTCATTGATGACACGTCCAATCTTCGTGCTCTATACACTCATCAAAATGGTGCGGCCAATGGACAACTGTCGGTGCACCGACAGCTGTCCATCGGGAGTTCCATGGAGTTCAATATTCAGGATGACGTGTGAAAAGCCTTCTGTACTTACTGAGGCAATACATTTTCATGTCATTCACTATACATCTTTAGCAGTAAACAGTAAGGGGATGGGGGGGAAAAACCTGTCGGTTTTAACCGAAAACCGGTTTTTTTTCGGTTAATCTGTTTTTTCGGGTTTTTTTTTTGTCCCGGTTATTACCGGTTGTTTTTTAAAATCCAATAACTGGGTTGAAAAAAGGGATCGGAAGATAGGCTCGATTTGTTATTCTATTAGAATAAAAAGTACAAAAGTGCAAAGAGTACGTGATTTCATAGTTGACACGTCCAATCTTCGTGCTCTATACACTCATCAAAATGGTGCCGCCAATGGAGTTCAATATTCAGGATGACGCGTGAAAAGCCAGCTTCTGTACTTACTGAGGCAATACATTTTCATGTCATTCACTATACATCTTTAGCAGCAAAGAGTAAGGGGATGGAAGAAAACCTGTCGGTTTTAACCGAAAACCGGTTTTTTCGGGTTTTTTTTTTGTCCCGGTTATAACCGGTTCACTATACATCTTCAGCAGTAAAGAGTAAGGGGATGGAAAAAAAAACCTGTCGGACTTAACTGAAAACCGGTTATTTTCGGTTATTTTTTTGTCCCGGTTATAACCGGTTCACTATACATCTTTAGCAGTAAAGAGCAAGGGAATGGGGAAAAAAACCTGTCGGTTTTAACCGAAAACCGGTTTTTTCGGTTATTTTTTTATCCCGGTTATAACCGGTTCACTATACATCTTTAGCAGTAAAGAGTAACGGGATAGAAAAAAAACCTGTCGGTTTTAACCGAAAACCGGTTTTTTTCGGTTATTTTTTTGTCCCGGTTATAACCGGTTGTTTTTTTAGAATCCAATAACTAGGTAAAAAAAACGGATCGGAAGATAGGCTCGAATTTAAGTTCGATTAGACTGAAATTTACCAAGTTATGAAGCTTCGAATTTAATCATCTTAGACCAATCAATGACAACCGCTTCCTCGAGGCGTCTATTGGTTGGCGGATTACTGGAAGAGTCTTTATGAATAGATAAATATTGGGCAATGGATTTATTTCCTGTAAAAATAATATTAATAAAAAATTTCGTCTACAAACAGCCTTTGAAAAAAACCAAAAACCGGTTAATGCAAAAATCGGTTATTTCGACCGGGTAAAAAACTTGAATAACCGAAGATCGGTTATTTTCGCAATAACAGCCATCCCTAGTAAACCACTATTGAGTAACGTTACCGCTGGCTTGCGAAAAGGTTTAGTTTTGTTTGGCAAATAATATGTCGATTATTCATTAGCGCTTGACTTTTCAGACGATCACAGTTAATTTAAGTCACAGTGGCACTTGCAAGGTTTTTCAAGAACTTTTAAGGCTTGCCAACGGATAGTTTCTGCCAAGTAATTCCAATCACACCCTTATAGTGAAAATGTTATTTTTTCGGTGGGGGGCTTCCATGTTTTTATGGCTCTGGCCAATAAAAGCTTTGCGAATTGATTGTCATTTTGAACTGAAGCAATCAGGATTGATTCGGACGGTGATGCCACCGGTATGTGATTGACTCATCGCCAAGAGTTGGGGTGGGGTGATGGGTACAGTTGCACACTTTTCAACATCTTACTATCTGTTTTTACTTTCTCGTATACGAAGTATACAAAGAGAAAGTATTGTAATCGTCAAAAAATTCGAACTCGAGATTTTGACGAATCTCCACGTTTTAGACCTCCCTGAGTCCCAAAAACACAATTTGGGAATTATGTCTGTCTGTGAACACGATAACTCGAAAACTATTAGAGCTACTGGGATGAAATTTGGTATGTGGTCTTTGAACATAATTTGTAGGTTTCTGTCAAATTTTGGACAAAATACGTCAACGGGAAGTCTGTCTGTCTGTATGTCCGAAGTCATGTGAACACTATAACTCAAATACTTGAATAGCTAGATGGATAAAATGTGGTACACAGTTTTATCGTCATGAATGTAGGTCCGTATAAAATTTTGGACCAAATCCCTCAAAGGGTTGACTGTCTGTCGGTCTGTATAATTTACTATTGAAACCAATCCGGTATCTTCTCGCGCATGCGTACTGGAAGCGATCTTCTGTGCACGCCAAAGGAGCGAATTACGTCAGTTTGTCCTTGAGACGGCAAGAGTGAAACCTAGCAGTGTGCGATAGATGCGTTTTAATCGGTACGCATATCTTTGAATTGGATTCTTTACCTAGATATTTTTTAATCATTATAATGAAAAACCTTCCGATAGTCGTTGGATTCTGAATAACAGTTGGTTCGAATTTTTTTAGCCACGCGGGGGAAGGATAAACGGCACCTTTCTGGGGAATTATACGAGAAAGTTTAGGGGAGAACGCTCCCGCTGGTTATGATTATATCCTAATGTGACGAGAGGGCGGCCGGATAAAAAAAATCCGGGTAGGCCTGAATCCTATAAATGCTTAATTACTATCCTACCCATTCCATTAAAAGACACTCTTTTTATACCAAAACTCGTTGTTCTTCATATTGTATACCCTCTTAGTACTGGGCAGTACTTTATTAATGCTTGCCATGAACTATACATTAGATCAGTAAGCTAGCATTTTACAGCCATCCTACTCGGATGTGCAATGCGCTGTACTGACTGTTTTAAAATTTTATCACAGAAAAAGCAAGTCCCAGAATGAAAATTTTACACAAATCTTTATATAAATACTTTAGTGCCGAACTTAATTTTAGGATACATCCCATCGGGGGACACTGCGAGTTCAAGGATGAGAAGCTGCCTGATAAGTAAGCAGGTTCTTTATTCCCTGGTGGGTATAGTAATGGTGGTGTGGCTCTTAGGGCCCATCTCCGATGACGGGTGTACCCCGGTAAAACGGGGGTCTTCAGTCGTAATGGGAGCTATTATACGGGGCCACAGTGCCCGATGAAGTAGTGGCGGCCGGTCATTTAAGTTGACCCGGATGTTAAGGTAGGGCCAGGGGTGGCTTCTTGTTATTAATTGTAGGATACATAAAACCAGGTACAGTATGCGTACATGTACTTTTAAAATAAAAAAACATTAAAGTAACACTTAGGCTCAGTACTGTGATATTTGTAACAAAAAAATATATTTGTTTCTAAAGGTAATAAAAAATAGAATGGCAACACGATATTTGTCTTTAACGAGCGTTTTCCAGCAACGCAGGAAAAATATATTAGTTTTTTTTAAAAATGAAATAAGTGGAAGAAAATGTATTGAATGAGATGTTGTACGCAGTTAGTAAAAGATGTGTTGTTTGTGAAAAATATGTTAAATAAATGCGTTGTTTTCTTATAAAGAAATCTGATAATGCATTCCCTTTACCATGCTTTCCATAAAGCCTTTTTGTGCTTTACTAAATATTCATGCGTCATATTAATTTTTCTATTCAGGCTTTTTCTCCTATGCTTTGATTAAAAAATACCGTCTCTTGACTTTAATTTCCATTTTTCTCAGGTAATTTTTGCTGGGTAAGGGTAAAAAACTAATCCAATCGGTTTTTCTCCCAATCCAATTGCACCTCAGCAAACAAACAAGAAAAATAAGCGATGCACTTTTTTAAAGTGATATTAACCGTTTAATAACCTTTCTCTTATAACACAGATATTTGCGCTCAGTTACAATCATTATTTCCATTTTGTGCTATAAATTTATCAAAGATAAATCAGTAAGAATCTGAAAATAATTAGTTTTCTGAAATTGGGAAGAGTTGCAGTTGGTTCAATTTCAATATATATATACATATAAGTTGCAAGTGAGGTTATGTGATACTCTAGTTTAGAAAGCCAAAATAGGAAATGCGGAAAGCCTACATATAACGCATCAGCTCATCACTTCCTCTTTTAAAGAGTCTGTATACTTTGATATTTCTGCATGCTTTTCATCCCGAGTTTACCTATACATCACATCAAAGAGTGTTTATTCTAAAAATGATATACAACCCCATAAAATAAATATGCTTTGAAAGGATATTTTCCCCTTGAGTTCTGATACAAAAATAGCTTTCATTTCAAAAAATTGTCATCTTTTTCTGTTTCTCAGATTATGTAAGATATTGATAGTTAAGAATTTATTAATTCTCATTATGAAGCTTTTTTATTGATTTAATTCCTTTCATAGATATTTAAATGAGTGCTGATAACCCAGTGAGAAGACAGATTGTTGCCGCATATGAGTATTGTGTATATTGAAATATTTAATAGGAAAATATTTTAATGTTGTCACCTTTATAAGATAGAGAGTTTTCGATATATATATTATACAGTTACTTCTCGATCGACAAGATATTATAAAGTTACTTCTCGATGACTGAATGTGTATTGCAAATGTTACAAATTTAGCATTTATATTACGTTTGATTAAGAATATTTTTTATCTTACATATGCATTTTTATTCAAAAATCCAATGCAATTTCTGTAAGTGACCTACTGTTATTGACCCAATACATACGAAGAAGATAGGTACTCAACAGCTCATATCAGTTTCATCCATGTTTTTCTTCCAGCGATTTCGTACAATTTTATTCCCCATCGGGTGAAATTATTGGAATTTTGGGTAGTTAATAACAAAAAGCCTTTGTTTTGCTAATATATGCGTTTTCAATTTTTAGTATGACATTTTAGTTTAGAATAAACACTGTGCTTTCTAATTTCACACCCTGTAATTTCACTTGGATTGTTTTATGCTTAATGTAAACACTATGCTATTTACTTTTACACCCTGTAATTTAACTTGACTTGTTTCATGTTTAGTGTAAACACTATGCCATATACTTTTATACCCTGTAATTTAACTTGGCTTGTTTCATGTTTAGTGTAAGCACTATGCTATTTACTTTTACACCCTGTAATTTCACTTGGCTTGTTTCATGATTAGTGTAAACACTATGCTATTTACTTTTACACCCTGTGATTTAACTTGGCTTGTTTCATGTTTAGTGTAAACACTATGCTATCTA
>BGPR01031367.1:4281-18089 GCA_013235015.1 Araneus ventricosus | reverse complement strand
TTAAAGGAATTACATGGACACAAATTATTTTAAATCTCTGTTAAAACTTTTTTAGAAAGTTTGACACTAGAAAACCAGTTATCCGATTTTAACCCTCACAGGGGGTGTGGTTTCGACCAAGGCTCTCTAAGAAAAGGTGAGGAAAATGCACTAGGAAAAAGTAATTTGGCGCCCCGTCAGAACCATAACCAAGAATTTTAAAGCCTATATTCCAACGAAAATGTCTACCTAATAGAGTAACTGCGGAACAAAAAAAAAAGAAGTCACCTGTTCTCCGATTATGGCTTTTCAATTTTATTGACCTTTGTCTTTTCAAAACAAGATTTTGCAAGAGGGCTTCTGTAATGCGTGTTACTTCTATTACAAGCATAGTTTATAATTTGTGCACTGATTGACTGTGTATGAATATTTTTTAAATGATATAAATGTTTAAGCAACATTACAAAATATATTGCTCTAGTTACAAGCTCTAACCATAGTTTTACTTTTAATATATTGAAAATTATAATTAATTTTTTCACTCAAAATTAAAATAAATCAATATAGTAAATTTTTAGGCGCCTTTGGATCAATGGCGCCCCTGGGCTACAGTCCATTGGATAAGATGTCTCAGGTTTCTACAGGAAACCACCTGTTTAAGAATTTGTAATGTAAGCAAACTGACACTTTATGGTAATTTATTTGATGAAAATACTCTTTCCGATATTCAATAAAGCCAACTTAAGGCACCAATAGTCCTAGTCCTCTTTTCCATGGTTTTATAGAGGAATAAAAAATTTTTTCCCAAAGGAAAAAAAATCAATTTTTTTTAAAATCAATTTCTCGAAAATGGGATTAGTTACCAGGTCAAAACTTTAATTTTTTTTCTGTATGTTCTTTTATTTGCAAAATTAACGAAACCGAAAAAATCAGAACAAAGTTCTCAAGCTTATTGCAAATTATTGAGGGGTTTCGACGAAAACCATGCCCGCGTAGAGCCAAGATTTCCGCACATTGATTGTTTCGCCAATATAATGCAATATGTTTGTTATACAACTGCTGAGATCATCAATTTGGAGAGCAAATTGAAAGAATTTAGAAATAAGCACAGATGTTCGCACGCTATCAATGACAATTTTCAGTATCTCGTTTGTAATTTTTGACAAAGGAACGAAGAAATACTCTTTTATGAAAGAAAGCCAATTACAACTAATAGTAGTAAGTTGCCGTTCGACCGTCGAGGAAAAACCGCGAGCAAATCAATCAAAGTAGTACGCTGACAGCTTTATTACCTTTAATAGCGGGGAGTGTGATGGTGGGGTGAAGACCTCGCACAATGGAAGGGTCCATTTCAATGTACCATCCTCTCTAAAACCTTAGGTTTTAAAGGGGCTGGGAGGAAAAAGTTCCCTCCGAATTAGAGTTTTAAATAACCACAATGACTTTTATTTATGTTAAGATACTAGATGATATACCCAGCGTTGCTCGAGATTAAAATGCTTTCAAGTCTAATATTTTAAGGTGAAAAATACTTTTGTATTATAAAATACTGTAATGTACAAAATTCTTTTATCATCTTAAAGGTTTTTTAATTAAAATACGAATGGACGAGTTTTCTGCTTTGTTTGTTTACATTTAATTGCCTGTACTACGTAATTCCGGTGTAATGCTAAGTCAGTGGAATATTCAAAGTGGAAGTCGAACATACAAGCAGATAAAGTCAAGGTTTTTAAGGTAAGTAAAGAAACCAGAAAACTCGTCCATATCAATTAGACCAGACGATTTCTAAAAATTGCCGGTAGCTAATTTTCTCCATAAGGCATTAATATTTGTTATAAAAGTACTTCATTTTTTCACAAATGGTAAGGGATAATAAAGGTTTTAATAGACGTTTCGGGACAAAAATTAAAATAGAAAATTTTTCATAATTAAAATGAATGAAAATAAACTAAATCAATAGTTGTTCCTGATAAAAAATTTTTAATCAACTCTGTGAATTGTCTTCTTTAAAACTTTTCTTTTAGTGTTCTTTCAGAATTCAGTTTATAAGTTCTGGGAACAGTTCTTCGTATGTATTCTTGTTATTTAACAATAAAAAAATTTTATTGAAAATTGTGTGTAATTATTAATCTTGACAAATTTATTAAAAAGTGAAAAAAATAAATTAAACAGAAATGAAATTTGTGTCACTGAAAAGCTAATTTTTTTAACTTTAAAATTGAGTAAAATTATTTTTTGTGAGTTCATATTTTGGAAAGATATCTTTGGAAAACGACAAAAATTCGCTTAATTTTTAATTTTTTGTGCGTAAAAAATAAAGGTTAAGTATTTCGAAGTTACACCGTTGCCTAGAAACGAAATTTCTATAAATTTGCTTATTTAAAAATGGTCTGCATCTATTCAATTATTTTTTAATTAACTTTTGAAAAATTAATAAAATTCCAAGGAAAACTGCCACAGAAACAAAGTTGGTATCACTGAGAGGTAGGAATTTTGAACTTTAAAATGGAATAAAATATATCTCATGGGGGGTAAATTGCTCAGAAGTTAATGCGGGAAAATGGCAAAATTTCGGTCAGTTATTAATTATTCGCATGTTTAAGTAACTTTTGCTCTTTGAAAAGTTGACAGTAATCTTCCTCTTGTTTTAAATAATAAGTTGTCAAAGTTTGTCAAGTGGTTTAAGAGGAGATATGGAACATACATACAATGACTTTTATTTATATTAATATTTGCCGCGCTTTTATTAATTAGAAAAAAAGAAAAGTTAAAAAAAACTTGCAAATAGAAAAAAATTAGTCTTTAGTTTTTATTGCACTTTAACAAAAGCACTTTTAAAAGTTTATATGCACTTTTTTCATATTTCATCAAGCAAGTTTAGAAAATTCAAACCCTGTCATGTGAACCAAAAACAAATAATTGTTAATGATCGCTGTAAACATGAGAGAGTTTCCTGTTTTCAGGAAAATTTACACCAGTTTTAAAAATTTCATTAGTTTTTTTATCGATATTAAAATTGCAGTAAAACATCCAAATATTTATATCAATGATAAAGTTTACTGTTCACCATCACAAAGCTATCCTGATAACTTTGGCTTCAGGAATAACGTTATTCCTCTCACTCAAAAGTTTATTCCCCCAAAAGGGACCACCCAAATTCTAATTGCCAGTGAAAACCACAAAACGACCTTCACAAGCAGCTGACTCGCTTCGCTTATTATGAGCGAGGGGAAAAGCAATAGCGATTTCCTACGTCGGAGCCGGTTTTCGCGTAATAAACAGAGAACAACTTTCTACGTCGGAGCCGGTTTTAGAGCAATTATCGAAGAGCGAATTTCTGCGACGAAGCCGGTTTTAGAATAGTCATCAGAGAGCGACTTTCTACGTTCCAGCCGGTTGAAGGGTTAAAGTGGTTCTTCAAGTTAGAAAATGTTGCTGAGGTTCAATGTAAGTGTTTGAATTTCATAACTTTCACCAGATTTGATGCCTCTGTACTTTTACTTTTCGGGGACCTTAAAGAAACCGTGAATGGTAGGAAACTGATTACACTGAAGATCCTTCATCAAGAAATAACAGAGGTGTGTGCAGAAATTCCCGCGCAAACTTCCCTGGGAAGTGAGAAATAATGCTAATAAGGAGGCATCTACGCTTTCTTCAATTGTTGAAAATCTTAATTAAAAATGCATAGGAGACTCCTGAAGAAATGACGATAATAGAAAATAGATAATTTGAAATAACTCATGTTGCTATTTTGAGTAAGAAATTCACGGTTTGAAACTTCAATCACATGGTCTAACCCAGGCTTGGCATTGCTATTACCTTGGTTTCCTTGCATTGCATCCTTGGTTTCAGATGACTCCAGAAAAAGTATTTTTATGATTCAACAAGTATATTTTTTCTGATATCTTTCGTAAATGGAAAACCAGTCCTGTAGCTTTGGGAGAAGTTCACATCTGAATCAAAATAAAGGGTTAAAATACGCAAATAAAACAAATTTATCGAAACAATCTGAAACATTCACCGCAAAGGTCAAAATACGAGACATAAATGAATTTTCTTTGACTAAGAATACAACTTTCAATATTTTATTTTTTATTGTATTTCTTACAATTCCCAGCAGAAATTTTTTAAAAAAACACACAAAAGTACTTTTAAAAGGGCCAAGATGATAAATCATTGACCTGTAAAACTGTAGTTTATACAATCTCAAATAAATGTATTTGCTAAACATTAACAAAATATATTTTTTAATTGGAAAAAAGTAAACTGAAGACTATCTGGACATGTATTAGGATTAAGAAGATATTTCTTGGGAAAAACGTATAAACGCTTTTTTTGTAAGGATTTCATATTGGGAAAGTGTATGGAAAATTTCTGTCTGATTTTTTAAATTTTATCGGTATTTTTAAAATTTGGTAGCACTGTCCTTACCCAATATGAAAAGTCATTGCACAATCAGTTTGCTTTTAAACAATTGAATCCAAGAACTCATTTCTCATAAATGCTATAATAAATATTATTTTTAAATGTCATGTTTAACTGTGCCTAAATATAGCCCGCTAGTATGCTAAAAGTTTTTTTTCATTCATAAAAGGATAGATTTTCTTAAAATAATTGCAAATGCAGACAGTTTCCTGAGATCCATGAATAAATATTTCCTTAAAGAATGAATCTTTTATTTCAAATTAATGGATTTTTATATAAGATCTTATGTAGTTAATTAGTAGCTTTCACAGATGTTTTTTAAAAGCGCTATTTTTTATTTTAATGATTTAAAATATGATTAATATATCGATAACAAAAAGAAGGACTCTATTTCCGTTTCTAACAAATAACAGTATATTATTTTTCAGTGACAAATTGTATCTAAGCCAATCTTTATTTCTTTCATTTCTAATTTTTATAATAAAGTAAAATGGCATTCGCATACAGATATTTTAAAATATCCTCATATATGAAATGTGAAGCTATTAATTTGCTATAAAACTTAGTTGATACATCTATGTTTATAATTAAATTCATAATGATACATAAAATGCGACCAAAATTAGTTCATGAAGCAACATATTTTTTTTCTTATTGAAAGGAGGTTTCTTGTAAAAAAGTTCAATATTTTCTTTATATATAAGAACCTAAAGCAAAATTGCTAACCTTATTAAAATTTATTTCCTTTCAACAGATACAGAAAACAAAGATTCTAATCTTGTTTTGCAGATACATTAAGTTTGTGTATGCAGTATAAAAATAATAGGTAACAATATTTTCTGAAACGACAATTTACCTTAGGCGACAAAAACTAATTGTGTCTATGTTTGCTCGTTTTTACAAGCTATGATCCTTTTCTCACATTTTGCACTGTTACGTATGCATAGGTGATTTTTCATAAGAAAATAACTATACTAGACTACACTGTGTATTTATAAAATTTATTTCTGCTCATGAAAATTCTAATAAAACTAATGTAAAACGATTCTTATATATTTAATAGAAAGTATTGAAGCTGTGAATCCTTGAAATAAAATATTCTGTGGCATAGAATTGAATATCTGTCTAAGCTTACATAAAAGTGAAGTTAAAATTATTTCTGCATTGAATTGAAAAATTTCAATTTCATATTTTAAATTCCCTTTTTTCTCACAACGAAATTAATAAGAGTGTGTGTATTCAGTTCTTTGAAGTTAAGAGTTTATTTTATATTGATAATGGAGAATAAATGTTATATGAAATAACTCAAAATATGAGAAAGTGTATGTAGAATCTATCTTAATGACATGGAAAATTACATTCAGTGAGACAAATTACAAGAATATAACGTCATTTCTGATTTTATAGATTGTCACATTTTAATTCCCTCTTAATTATAATTCTTAATTTCAGCTTACCCCCTCCTGCGTTTTTGAAATAAAACTTAAAAAAATTATTAAAGTTTGTAAGAGTTTTTTGATAAGCTGAATGTGAGAACATATGAAGAGATTTTTATTTCGAAATTAATCTTTTATAAATTAAAAACACTTACTAGATAATTTCTTAATTAAAAAATATTATTATAATTATTTTATGGATGATAAGTTACATATTAATTTTTAAATATTTTCAAGAAACGAGCAGTCTTAGGTAGTTATGTATTTAATAATTGATGTTTCGTAATGATAAAAAGTCGTCAAAATTTACTAAGGGACTATTATACGACGATTGAATGTGATTTTATTTCTTCTGAATTAATAAATATCACGGCAATGTATGGTGTAATTTCTGATTTAATAACTATTTTATATTTATTCATAAGTATTTCATGATTATTTAATTACTGGTGTGGAGTTAAAATTTTTAAAAGCCTCCAAATCTGTTATTGAAGGCGATATCTGTTTTGTGTCTGTATTTATATCATTTACAATTAATAAACTAACCATACATCCTTGTACACTGCGACACAAAAGTTTAGACATAGACGTCATTCGGATAAAAAATTTAGAATTGTGATATTGGAGTTACAAGACTTTAAACACATTCAAAAACTCTTTTAAAATGCTGTGATCAAATTACAGTTGTTACATTTGTTATAATACTAATTTTTTGGATAAAAACAGAAACTTCCTTGTTGCAAAAGTTTAGACACGATTACGAGTTTCTGCAAAATTTTGTTAGCATATGCAAATTTAAAACAGATGACGTCAAAGAATTCGAGTACTTAAGTTATGCAAACGATAACATTTCGTAGTCGAGATGCCGCGAGGGAAAAAATTGAAGCGGATGAGGTTGCGAAGATTTGGCAGTTGAAAGCTGAAAGTAAGCTTGTTTCGGAAATTTCGGCTATTATTAATCGATCAAAGAAATCTATTTATCGAGTTTTATCTAGTGAATGCATATATAAAGCAAAATGCAAGTCTGGTACTCAGCATGTGACTAATAAACGCGATGATCATCATATCCAAAGACTGGCTAATAATACCCAACAAATGAGGTTTCGTGAAAGGTCATCGGGACTCTCTGTATCAAAGCATTCGATTCCTAGACGATTCTAGAAAACACGAACAATGGTTCACTGCAAAATGAAAAAGAAACCAGCTCTGAAGCCATATCATAAGTCACAAAGAATGATGTGGGCTCGAAATCATACATCATATGGACCGAAATAGCAATCAGTGATATTTAGTGTTGGGAAAAACTGTATTCTGGATGGTGCAGATGGCTGAACTTCGTACTGGCATGACTTTCGCGAGGAACCTCGGTGTTTTTCAGTCGCAGAAACGGTAGTTGCTCGGTGATAGTTTAGGCACCCTTCTGTTACAATGGAAAAGTGTCTCTGCACTTTGCCAGTGGTCGCCAAACATCAAAATATTATACTAAGACATTGGAGGATAACCTGCTACCATTTGCTGAGCTTCTAGATGGCCTTCGGTGGGAATTTCCGCAAATAAATGCTTCGATTCATACTGTAAACAACACAAAAGTCTGATTTAATTCTAAGAATATAAAAGTTCTCGACTAGCAAGCATGTAGCCCAGATCTTAACCCAATAGAGAATTTTTTTGGGCATCATGCGTTGCAAAGTTTACAGCAATGGTAGAAAATACTCTTCTGTAGATGAACTTAAGGGATCTATTCAAGAGGTATGATTCGAAATCGAGCCCCAAACTATGCATGATTAGTTTCTTCGAAGGAAACTCGTATAGGAAGACGTATAAGGAACTAAATCCTGTTTATTTTAATTTCATTTCATTTTTGGTTAAACTTCTGAGACAATGTTAATTTTTTTTTATTTCTTAATAACTTGCAATTGTTATAATATTGTATATGCATATATAGCACATTATACTGAAAGTGTGTTAGGAAAATTATTAAATGTATTTTGAAATCTGTGTGAATTTGTTCATTGTCTAAACTTTTGCATCGCAGTGTAATATGAATTCTACATTCATTCTCACTTGACCGCAACCTATAAAAATACAGCTCATCCGAAATGAAAAGGACATTTCATTTTTTTGTAAGATCTATCGAAGCCATAAAACTAACCACTTTTAGTTGAAAGGCGAAAGTGAAGCAAAAAGTTCCAGTCGATGTCTCCATTTTGTTCTGTCGTATACAAGTTTTCTGATTATGCTGCAGAGTACATCCATGATGTTATGATATTTTTGTGGAGCATAATGGTTATTTGTCTTTTAATGGCACACGGACGCCTTTTTCTTGTTTATAACTTGGATTAAGGGTTTTTTTCCTCCAAACACATCTTGCAATGATTCCATCGATTGAGCCAACCCATTAAATGTGAAGCAAAATATCCTTTAAGCTCTTTATAAAAGAAAGGAAATACGCTGTCTTCTTTTTCTTCTTGTTGCTGGGACTTGTTTGCGAAGTTATAGAATAAAATTGTTATAAGATTTAACTGCATTAAACTGTGTTTCGCAAGCTCGACGGTATAGAGATTTGCTTTGTTTCATATATTTCATTTTTATTAGTTAGAGAGATTACTTAGATATGAACGAAGCGCGCAAAATATAGAAGACTTTAATTAAACTTTCAACGCGAAATGGGGTTCTAAATTTGACAACAAAAAATGTTAAAAAAAGGTGATTAAAATTTGCCTTTTGTTAAAAATAAGATACAGTAACGAAAACTTTTCATCTTCGGACTTCAACAAAATTCATCTAAAGATCGTCGCTTAACATGAAACACCACCTCCCTCAATTTCTTGAAATTTCAAACAGGAAAAAATACTCTCTAAAATTTTTCGCAATCAAAAACGAATATTTTTCATTTTTTTCACATCTGGTTGGAACATGTGGTCTCATATTTACATATGATGCTAAAAAAATCAGAAATATTCGTTTTCGGTTGCGAAAAATTCAGTATTTCCTTCCTCTTTGAAATTTCAAGAAATTGAGAGAGGTGATGTTGCATGTTAAGCGTCGAGATATTACGTCTTTTTTTTCTTTCTTTACTGTGGAAAATTCTGTAATATTTTTCTGGTTTTTAGAGTGAAATCTTTAACAATTTAAAAACGTAATACTTCCAGGAAAATATTTATTTCTGTTTACGTTTTCCGAATTTATATTAACTGAAATCTGCTGATTAATGAAAGTTATTTATTTCCATGACAAAGTTATTTATTTCCATTCCTATTCTATTGATTAATAAAATAACACCTTAATTACGCGTAAGTGCTCTATGTTATTTTAAAAAATTAATTTTAAAAGTCATACCAGATAAATAATAGGAACTCAAATTACTGGGGCTTAAAGACATATAAATTATTGTAATCTTTATTATAATGAGAAAATATTGAATTGACCATAATTAAAACGACTGACCTTGCAAACAGTCTGTAAGAAAAATTTATCATCATGAATCACAGAAATATGAGCAAAAAAAATTGAAATATTGTACAAATAAACATTAATGACAAGGTGATTTTACTTTCATTGGACCGTATTAATTACTCATAATAATTGATTGATAAACACATTCCCCAAACAAATTCATACGTTCTGAACATAAATCTATACAACTTTGAGTGCGATTATTTTAAACAAACACTAGTTAATAAAAATTCAGGCCTGCACCCAAAAAACGGAAAAAGAGGTATTGGCTGATTTCTACAGATTTTTGCATGCTTAAAACGAGAAATATACATTAAAAAAATTCCATCATATTCATGTTTTTTTTTTGCAAAATAAGACAGAAGTGTAATTTATGGTGAATTCTGCCATTGTTTGAGGTTGTTTAACAATTTTACTATTTTTTTCGAAATAAAGTTTTCTTCATAATCAATTTTTGATAGTTACCAAAACCATAAAATTCCTGGTATATGTAAAAAAATAAATACCTGAGTTTTTGTTGTTACTGAGAGTATAGGGCTCTTATTTTGAAACCCTAAAAGTCTTGTTAAGTAACTAATGCCTCAATTATATTCCGGTGTGATTTTTTAATCAATTGATTAATATCATTAGGTTTAAGTCACGTTATGTCATTCACTAATAAATAAGATGCATTAAATTTTCAATCACAGTTAGCAGAATTATCCTGTTAGAGATTTTAGCTCTTCAGAGAAACAGCAGAGCTTTTAGGTCCGAAATATGAAAATAAAAACTTGGTGACTGAGCGAAGCGAGTACTTGGTTTAATCCGACCGTTCGGCCTTTCGTCTGAAAATTTACTTGTTACGCAGTCACCATCGGCATAACGACCGGGTGGCAAGGGGGCAATGGGCGCCCCGGGAGCCAGTTTTAAGGGGCTCCTTGGAGTCAAAACCTGCTGCTTGTACACCACTTTTAATGCAAAATATGATAAAAAGGCGTAAAAATAACTGGCGCCCAATGATGATGACTGGGGTAAAAAAATCACCATTTTACGGGCGTCACTTACTTTCGCTTCGTCAATGGCCGTGATGAAAAAACGTTAATGCCTTTAAGTCACTTTTTAAAGTCAAATACGGTGAGGCCGTGAAAAAAATACCAAGACCCGGGCGCCGTTTAGACAAGCCAATTCACTGATGATGACAGGGAGGGAAACCATATAATTACCGGGGCTGCACTAAACCTCGCTGTGCCACTGGCAGTCACCACTAAACGAGTTGTTCAATTTTTATCGAATTTGACATGAATGTTCTATTAAGTCATTAAAACCGAAGTACGTGTAAGGATACTCATTTTTTATTGCATTTCAAGATGGTGGCTGTTTTAATGGTTTCTGTGCTTGGTGAATAAAAGTGGAGTTTGACGCCATTAAAATATTTGAATAATTTGTTAATCTCGCAAAAATTAAATGTAAATCTTTTAATACTGATAAACGTAGACATTTAATTGTAATTTTGTTAGTACTGACAAAAGATAGATGCAGCGAATTGAGTAAATAATTCGCATTCGAAACAAAAATGGTAAAACCTTTAAATACTGCGCTAATGAGCAGATCTTAGAGTTTCTTTCGTTCTTTTTCTCATTCTTGCATGCGAGGTTTAGATTATATGTCATTGGGCGAATGGGTCATTTCGGAATTGAGTACAATCCCGATGAGTGAAGCCTATTTATTTATTCAACAAAAATTTAATATTAATGCAGTTTTGCTGCAGAATTGTAATACATTCTTCTCAATTCTTGTTCGGATTGAAAACAACTTAATGAAAATTATAAAGATTTTCATCTAATTCCACAGAAAATAAACTATAGTCTGTAGAGATTTCCAAATTTTATCCCTGCCTATGGGCCAGTAAGCAGGTTACATGAAGTATCCTTGCGTGCAAAAAATTTAAAGAAAACATGATTCTTTGTTTCTACTACCCTCAAATTAGGTCTTGTGAAATAGTTTATTAAGTCGTTGCTAAAAGATGGAGAAAGTTTGAAATATCCTTTTTACCTAAAGTGACTGGGGCTAAATAAAAAATGGCATATTTGTAGGACTTCAGATAAATTTTAGTTGATATTTCATTTACAGACACATGAATGAAGTGCTTAAAAGGAATCTTGGTACACATTCAAACACAGAGTGCATACGTTCTTTCAGACACACTAAAGATAATGATTGCAAAAACGTAATAAAACAGCTATTGGCAGCGTTCAAGGTGCAAAGCTGCAATATGAGTTCTGAGTTTTGGACAAGTTCATATTCTGTGTTCTCATGTTGAGTGTTATCCTGAAGACTTAGTAGGCTTAATAATGGGCCAGGAGAGAAATTCCAACAAGAATAAAACAATGGGAAAGCACAACCAAGAAAGATAGGATGTTTTTAAGATGGTAAACTACTACTGAGTACTTAAGTGGAACACCGATAAAGATACGTAGGCTGAGAAACGTATACTAGAAGAAACAAGAGAGTGAAGATAAAGCATTTCCACAGCCAAAGGCAAGGAATTGTGATTGTAGACCAGTTGAATTTATGTTTTATAGTGTAATTTTAAAGTTTTTGAAGTAGTTAATGTTTTTATCAAACTCAAAACGCACTTCTTTATCCACTGGTATAATATTTAATGAAAAATATCCACAATTTGTAAGAAAACAGTGCGTGGTGGAAGAAAAATGTTGCCACTTTTTGTTTCATCCAAAAAAACCAAACATAAGGATCACTCAAAAACATTCTATGAACCCGAAATGTTTCACATACCTGTGTAATTATCATGACCAGTAACATGATTATCTATGACCAGAAATTAAAAGAACGGAAATAAATACCTTCATTCTATTAGATTTTCTCTTTGAAATTTAGTTGTTACATTTACGTCCAGATTTCAAGGAAGACTAGGAATATATAAGGACAAACCATGTATTTTTGAGTTGATTACAGATGATATGGGTGACACCTGAGTTTGGAAACAATTTAAAAGATTTCTTTAACAAATAAACCTGAGGTTGTTTGATTCACGACTAGAGGTTTAACAGGCATCTGATTCCAAATACACTGTTCAGTGGAATAGCTACCTTTTCCCCCGATCCTCGAATCTTGTAACAAATATTTTAAGACCTGCCCATTATGACACAAATAGTTTTAGAATCAAAAGTTTAAGGGCAATATTTACTATTAATAATATACGAATCAGACCACTAATTACGTACAATAATTTTATTGCATTATTTTCACTGAGATTATCATTGGTAATAGGATATTATCATACAGAATATCTACATATTGCTTTTAATCGTATTTTCAAGAGGCGTTCAGAATCTGCAAATTTCAGCTGTTGGTCAAATATGCAAATAAAATATATTTCAGATTTCGAGATATTATTTATTTTTAGTGAAAATACAACATATGCATTTGGCATATAACAAAACTAATCAATTGCACATATACAATACATAACAAGTATTATCGTTAAGCAAATACGGCTTTCATTTTCTTCGCTTAGAGCAATAGTAATTTCAACTTCACTTACAGCACTTGAGAAATTATCGGATAATTTTACCTAGCAGTCAAAATTCAGATCAGTTTTTCTTTTCATACTTTCCAACTTTCTATAAAAATGCGTACTTTATTTTTCGATTTGGTCCTCATTCCATGAGAGTGCAAACTGAAATCTATAAATCACAATGACATTTCCCAGATGCATTTCTGAAACTCATATAATGTCTTTTTCATTTTTATCCTTTTGAAACGTATAAAAATAACTTATTTTAACCACAAATGATATTTTCAATCATTATGAAGTGATTGTAAAGAAATACCAATAAACTAGGGGGCTCTGCCCCCTGCTCGCTAAAGCTCGCCAACCCCCAGAAGGATTGCGTTGCAATCCTCCCAGGTTTGCTACGCAAACCCTGCTCGCTTCGCTCGCTATAATGAAGACATTGTGTGTCCTAGAAGTTATTTTAAAATCTTCATATATATATATATGAATCAGCTTTATTTTGCTTCTGATGCTTTAACTTAAATCAGCACAGAATAAAATTTTTTAGCCTCAAAAAAGATATTTTTCTTCAAATAGAATTTACAAAGTAAAGCTGAATTTCTTTTAATGCTTTCACCTTAATAAAGAAGGAATAAAATTTTTTGGCCCTGAAAAGGGCCGTTTTTTATATAGTGAAAGCATCAGGAACCTCCCCATAAACACAATTAAATATTTCACATTTTGGAGCTATCACAGAAACAGATTCAAAAGATTGTGCTGTACGAAAGCAGGTATATACATATTCAATAAATTCCTATATATAAAATAATATACAACATTGAAGACTGTGCTCTACAAAAAAAATTGTATCAAAGCAGGTATATTCAATCCACTCAGATATAAAATAATATACAACATTGGAACAAATTAAAAATGTAATGCAAAAAAATACACTTGACAATCAATCACAGAAAACTTCCTCATAAACACAGTTAAATATTTCACATTTTGGAGCT